>JACYXH010000009.1:72500-112500 GCA_026745465.1 Lota lota | reverse complement strand
AACAGTCAAATGAGCTCCTCCTCTCGATTCTCTCAGCCACTCATTTTGAACCTTATTCACCCAATCAACAATAACCAAAGTCAGACCTCACCAGTTAATGAACGATCTTTCTATCGTTCGCGCTGTGCATTCACTTCACTACACTATGTGGACCTATAGGATATATCATGTGTTTAATCCATGTTCAATTCTGTAATACACTGTGGACCAAACATTATTTTCACTTAGATCACCACATTTTGTCTCAAAAAGTAGCGTACCAATCACCTTTTCTGCCTACTATGATTAATGTGAATTTAATGTCTGTTATGCAGGCCCTTAATCTATTCTTCTTAAGGTTCAGTGTGGCTGTTTAACCAAGAGGCAATATACTTTACCTAATAAAATCAATATAGACAATTGTTTAAAAAAAATGCAGGCTGGTCTCATACAAGGTTCGTATGATATCGTACGAAAAGTTTGATGTATTTCAAACATGTGGAACCATGAGCTACAATTTGAGCCCCCCCCCCCCCCCCCCGTATATATCCATATGTGCTTGTTAACGACCTATGGGCATTATTTCATTCTCTGTGACATGCACGCATATATCCTGTATTTAATACATGAACGTGAACATGTAATATGAACACAATATTCTGAACAACCCCCTGAAATGATTGATTGATCCTGATTCGTAAATGATCCTGTGATAGGAGCGGGACGCAGTGATGAGGTACATTAATGTAACCACAGTTCACTTTCCTTACGAGTTTTTGAGTTCTGCGTAAAGGTTCACTTACACAAACCTAGATGAGGATTAATCTCCAATAGTGCACTTCAGTCATTTACTAATCAAAAAGTAAATGATTTAGCTGACTTTTACTCCGAACCATAGCACACTCGTATCCATAACGAGGGATATTGCTTTGCTTTTGGCGGACACTATGTTCCACTGGCTCGGAAAAAGACAGATATTCTAAGGTGCGCCAGACAGAACAGCGCCTCTCCGAGTGCCGCCGAGGCGATGACCCCCTCATGTGTGAGAGGTCATTCTTCATGCTCAGTGTGTATTGATTATTTCTGTTGTTGAGTGCAATGATCATGGCAAGCTGCATATTTATAGGAATAAGGAATAGAGAACCAGATTAATAATTGTTGAATTTCTAAAGATGGAATGTGGAATCGAATGAAATTATCTAAATGTTCAACCACATTATTGAGTGTGTGAGCAGATGTAAGAGTAAGTATACTCTTAAATTGTGTGTGTGTGTGTGTGTTCCCCTAGTGTGTGTGTCTGTCCAAGGCCAAGTTACCACGGCCCACGGGTGACAGCCCCCGTTATGGTCGCAAATTATAGGGTGGGGCCCGTTGTACTCCCATTGAACACTTTAATATGAATGAGGGCATTCAACTTTACTAAAATAATATGCTTGGAGGCTCTAGCCCAACCGGAAGTGACAGAATTGGTGGTTGATCAAGGGGTCTGGTACACTTGGTAATGAGCTAAAGACATGGGGTCTTTATTATGTGAAAGAGGGCCTAAATACATACAAGATTATCATTTCTGTGGTTCCAGCCCAACCGGAAGTGATGTAATCCCTCCCTGAGAGGTCATGCGAAGATGTAAAAAAAAAAAAAACATTAATGTGAGCCTAGAATGACTTGTGAATAAGATATGCATTAAGGTCTGCTACAATTTGACATTTGGGGGTTCTAGCCCTACAAGAATGGCTAAAAAAGCATCATAAAATTCTCCATTGAAACGCATTGGAAACACAAGCCGTTGCTAGAAATTTATCTAAATTCGAAGACAAGAGCTATAGGAACTTGGCCATTCAACGTTTTAACCAGGGGGTCTAGTAGAACAAGACCGTATTCATCTGAACAAAACATTATTTAACAATTATCGGCATTCGTTTTATTAGGTAAATGAATATTGCCTCTTGGCAAAACAGCCACACTGAAAATCAAGAAGAATAGATGCAGGCCTACAATAACATACATAAAATCCACATTGAACATAGTCGTAAAAGGTGGAAATATGGATCCTTTGGCTACTTTATGAGAACTAAACTGAGCAAAACGTGGTGATCTAAGTGAAAAAACTATTTTGCTTGCATTGTATTACTGATGCAATGATATCCCTGCATGACATCTACCTGAAATGCTGCACAAGAGCACCCACTAGTTCAAAGCAAGTTTCCCCAGCTCATCTTCTGACCTGCAAAAGGTAATTGTAAACACACTCTTGTCACCCCTTTATGCAGATTTCCAATGCTTCCCTCTTTCTTTCCCTTCCAAATAAATATAAAATGTTTTTTCCAATTTCTTTCCCGTACATAGTTGTGTGATCCGAAAGCCAGGACCATGACATGGTGGAATTGGAGAGAATTGATGTTGTAAACAACATGCATACAAGGGTTTACATGGTGACATGCAGTGTTTCTGTTCACTTGCTTCTGTTCACAAGGGTATATGGAGTGGAAGGGGAGCTGAAAGGTGTAGCGAGGAAAGGGGAGGAGGCGAGATGCTTCTTAAATCATCCTTTCATTCCTTTACAAAATATACCTCCATCCAGTTCTCCCAAAGGAGAGGATGTAGCGTTGATTGACAAGTTATGGTTCAAGCTCTGCATATCCAGGCCCAGGGTGGAAGGTTGCCCACAACAAAGTGACGAAATGTCCATGTGATCTTTCAATGCACAGGTGCATGTTTACACATCCAGGCTTTGTTCAGTTTAACCCCTCCCTCAACCAGTACAGACTCAGTATATGTACCTATCTATCTATCTATCTATCTATCTATCTATCTATCTATCTATCTATCTATCTATCTATCTATCTATCTATCTATCTATCTATCTATCTATCTATCTATCTATCTATCTATCTATCTATCTATCTATCTATCTATCTATCTATCTATCTATCTATCTATCTATCTATCTATCTATCTATCTATCTATCTATCTATCTATCTATCTATCTATCTATCTATCTATCTATCTATCTATCTATCTATCTATCTATCTATCTATCTATCTATCTGTCTGTCTGTCTGTCTGTCTGTCTGTCTGTCTGTCTGTCTATCTATCTGTTCGTCCATCCATCCATCCGTGTCTGTGTGTCTGGCATATCACTTGATTCTGCTTTCATTTAAAAGTCGATCCTGTTACTACAATCAGCCCCTTATACAGAGAAAATACAGAGAAAAAAAACTTTGTTGATGGGAACTGTAACCTTAAAATATGCATATTGTTTGTCATTTTGCTGGAAAGAAATGGTAGATGAAATGCAAATGAATTAGCTTACCAATCATATACGCAAGACAATAGAATAAGGTTATGCGACTAATATTATTATTTCCTTGAAGTCATGGAAATATGAAATAATCTAGTGGTCCAATGAAGAGATTTAAACTTTATTCTCTCAAATGTATGCCAAAAGATAACGGCAATTATGAATGGCAAATAGCAGCATCACACAACTTTTAAAATATATCATTAGAACTGTTTCTATTTCTTGAAGTGTTTATGTACATTGGCTTTGATTCGTTTTTTCCCCCCGTTGATTATACCTGATGAAATTGCGGCCTTATTCGCATAATTCTGCGGTGACATTTCAATTATTTTGCATAAATGTAATTTGACAATTGGATGGATGCATAGCTTGTGGCACTCCAAACTAGAATGCTGCAGACTAATCTCTTACTCAGAGGCAGAGGGAGGCAGTAGAGAGTGGAAATTAGCTTTTGTGGTCGCCCCGTACTCCCAAGCTGCAAAAGCCAAATCTGAGTATGCCTCAAATCTATTCTCTCTCTCTCTCTCTCTCTCTCTCTCTCTCTCTCTCTCTCTCTCTCTCTCTCTCTCTCTCTCTCTCTCTCTCTCTCTCACTCTCTCTCTCTCTCTCTCTCTCTCTCTCTCTCTCTCTCTCTCTCTCTCTCTCTCTCTCTCTCTCTCTCTTTCTCTCTCTCTGTCTCTCTGTCTCTCTGTCTCTCTCTCTCTCTGTCTCTCTGTCTCTCTGCTCGTCTCGCCGCTCATTCAAATCTCATCTGTAAAATCTATGCACCTTATGTATTATTTGTTTAGTCAGCACTCTCCACCATGGTGATGGTTGAATGCAAGTTTTTGTTTGTTTGTCTTTATTTGTTGTTGTGTGCTTACAGTGTTTCCCGATCTTTTAAACATGTTTCCTGAAACTACAGTTACATTTGTCAAAACTCAGCACAAAACCGAAAAAAGTTAACCATTTTGTCAAAACCTTACAAATCTCTTGCAAAATGAAATACTGCCCTCAAAACCATGTTCTCTCTGCCCAAAACAAATTATTTCCACCAAAACGATACACACAGCTATCATATGAATATCTCTTACTGAGCATCAATTATGCAACTGGTGTAATACATTTAAAACACTACCACCTATTTATTGTCCCAAATAGGTTGCATTTAGTCTAACGACTAACGAATGTTGCCATATTGTAACACTGTGAGTCATATAAATATTGCATTAACACAATCATTGAGTCAGAATAGGATACAATACCCATTTGTCTATCCAATGATCTCCAATTGGACTTAACTCACAACCCAGATTCCCAGAGTCATACTATGACGTATAGTTGATACTGCAACAATGTTGGAGAGTTACCTATTTTAGCAAAACTCACAGTAATTGCACTGATAAGTCAAAGGAAAAACACAACGTAAGTAAGAACGTGAGAAAATGTTTAGACTGTCTTTCTGGGGATGTAATGATGAATCAGTGCACAGATACTAAAAAGGTAAAATAAAAGTATATATTTGTTTCTGTAAGACAGTAAAATCGAACCCTCCCCCCCCCCAATGTTTTTAAAAAAAAATAATAAAATAAATAAAAGGCCAGATGACCTCATCTACATTGCCTGCGATGTTCTTCCTGGCCAAGCAGCGGGGGGAAGGAGCGCCTGGGGTGATGGAGCCATCCCTGCATGCGTCTGTGTGGATGTCGTCACATGTCTGGAGTAGGGCCACACGCTCATGGGGGTTGCGGTCATATACCTTCCACCGCCATGCTGAAAGAAAAAGAGAGCGAGAGCTCCAAAATGTTGGTTGCTGGCAAACGACTTGCGGACCAGAGCAGCCCGGTTGAAATATAAGGATATTGTTGAGTGCATGACGGAAGGTAAACTGACGGTCAGTGTTGTAGGGACCAAGATGGGCATGGTGATGGATGACCCCACGATGACCAATGGCTGCGCACGGGGGTTACATTTCCCCCACGAAAGCCAGGGTCAATTATGTTCTGCCATTCATATCATTTAATATGTATTCCTTTGGAGCAGCACACACATCCAGTTCAAGCACTCTCTGAAAAAGAGTGAAGGACCATCTCAGTCAATTGGTCTACATACAGGAACACTGAAGTGCATAGTGACCAGTTATAGGCCTACATACAGGACCAGTTATAGGCCTACACACAGGAACACTGAAGTGCATAGTGACCAGTTATAGGCCTACATACAGTACAGGACCAGTAATAGGCCTACATACAGGACCAGTTATAGGCCTACATACAGGAACACTGAAGTGCATAGTGACCAGTTATAGGCCTACATGCAGGACCAGTTATAGGCCTACATACAGGAACACTGAAGTGCATAGTGACCAGTTATAGGCCTACATACAGGACCAGTTATAGGCCTACATACAGGACCAGTTATAGCCTACATACAGGAACACTGAAGTGCATAGTTACCAGTTATAGGCCTACATGCAGGACCAGTTATAGGCCTACATACAGGAACACTGAAGTGCATAGTGACCAGTTATAGGCCTACATACAGGAACACTGAAGTGCATAGTGACATATCGAGACAGAGTACTGAAAGGATCTGATCAGTTGTGCTCAAACGGTACGCAACTGTTTAATTCAAAGCTGTTTTTCTTCAGGACACAATCTAATGTGGACAGGCTGACCAGGTCAATGTTTGGGAAGGGGACATTGTCTTGTATGACTCCATCATTAATTGTCCTCAATGTAATGACACTATTAGCCAACTGCCTGTTGATTATGATGGCCTCTAGCTCAGCTGTACATATCTGGCATCTGTCACCGCTTTCTGGGCGTCCATCTCTTCTGTGAAAAGTAGATACAGTATAGGCTACACTTATTTAATAAATGTAAGACAAAGCAACATGTCACTATACATTTCTCTAAGCACTGTAGATACCAAACCATAAAATGACGTTACTGTAATTAGTGTGGAGAGTATAGAAGATGACTGAAGTGGTTACTTACCTATTCTCATCTCTGAATGCCGGATAACTGAGGCTCATTATCGGTCTTCGGTCATTGTTAGGCCATGATTGAGTACATAGTCAACCAAAGTTATATGGATTTCATTAGAAGTATTGGCTTGCCCTCCTCCTCCTCCTCCTCCTCCTCCGCCCCCTCTTGCTCTCACTCTTCCTCTTCCTCTCTGTTCTCCGTGCTGCTCCATCTTTTCCCCAACACAGTAGAGGTCAGCTGAGGCATATGATTGAAGTGTTTTTGCCAATTGAGTTGAACAGGTGAGAAATAAGTGAGACCAATTGGTAATTCGGGTGTGGCATGTTGAAGCATATTGGCATATTCCAGGCAATCAAAGTGTTGCAATTTGTCTAAATGATGAGATTTGTGTCGAGACATTTGTTTGTTTGAATTGTGTGCATAGTTCCATTTTTGTGCATATACAATTGAGAAAAACTGTATTGTAAGCGTAACGACCTGGAAGTATCTCCCCGAAGGTTGAGATGGGTCAGTGAACGGGTCAATGGTTAATAGGTATTCAAATGAACACACAGAGACATAAACACAGGTAGTGGATATGGGAGGTGGGTTAGATGGCTGTGTTGAGGTGAGGGAGTTGGGTTGACAATAGGCCATTGGTTTCTCTCTCTCTCTCTCTCTCTCTCTCTCTCTCTCTCTCTCTCTCAATCTCTCTCTCTCTCTCTCAACCTCTCTCTCTCTCTCTCTCTCTCTCTCTCTCTCTCTCTCTCTCTCTCTCTCTCTCTCTCTCTCTCTCTCTCTCTCTCTCTGCACACTCCCACCTCACTCCATTCTCAGTAACCCCCCCATTGCCACCTAACCTCCGTTCCATTCGCACATTAGAATAGTTTGCGGGGCGCTCCCTCGCTCTACACGTATTAAAAAGGCTCGTTCCGAGAGGCTGCCTTCCGCACGCCAAGGTTCCTCTTGAATAGCCAGCAGAAAAAGAAAAAAAAAGTGAGAACACCTGCCAGGGTATGAATGGTGTCCTCCATGTGCCATTTCATTTGCTGAAATCCAATCTCCCCCATGAGTTCTTTAAGTGGACCAAAGGTGATATTGCATAAAGGACTTTCTTTTTCACCCCCCCCCCCCCTTCTCTATTTTTCCCTGTCTCATCTCAAAAAGAGCTCATTGTCACTTTTTGCTCTCTAACATTTCTAAATGTTGATTAACATGTCGACGTAAGACAAAAATGGCGCGCCTAGGCGGGCTTGAACAAGCCTCGACCTTTAAATGGGAACGACAGAATCTGCTGGGGAGAGTGGGCACTGGAATGCTCTGCCTTGGCAACGTGTTTAACATGAATAACAGCATAATTATCTCATCAGCTCATCCTAAGCATTCATTAATGGCTGTGGTGTTTGAGAAATGTATATTTCATTTTCACTTCCTCGCTATTCTCAACGGCTCATGTGTGCACCTGTGTGTGTGACGACAAAGCTGTAGATTATTGACCCCTTGTGTTTTGGCATTTTGTACAGGTTCACGTTGGACAGCACGATTGCTGCACATATGTACACACAGTGACACACGTGCACACATGCATGGATGCACATACACTCTTCGTGTTTCTGATACAGTTTCAAAGAGGAGGAGATAACGCAGCCATTTAATGGACAATACCGGTCTGCGTGATCAAACCATCTTAACCGTCTCTCCTTGCTTCACTAAAATATCCATTACTAATATCGTTCTTCAAAATCCCTTCTTTGTAGCGATTCTGCAGAAGAGCCTTTTTTTGCGTGTGCGTGCCTGCCATGAATGTAAACAACTTTGGTCTTTTGGAATCAAAGTGCCTTGGTCAGTACGGAGTTTGTGGACCCAAAAACAACATCTGATCGCCATGCAAGAATTCTTCAAAATGTATTCTCCAAAAAAGTGCTGTATTGTTATTGTTTACGTTTGTGTCAGGAATAATCACCAAGAGCTAGTGCTCTTGGTACAATCTGTACAAGGAAGTTATATTTATAAATAATATTGGGAACTGATGTTTTGGTGAAGCCATGAGAGACAGCCAGACGATGGTTTGAACACCCAGACCGGTATTGTACTTTAAGAGCAGTTCCAAGCACCACCTTCCAAACCTGGAGCCAGGCAGCTGGGAATCATTCCCTCTGCCATGCACCCTCCTGTACTCAGGACACCCCAGGAACATGAAAGATCACAGTACTCGGAAATAGTAAGGAAAGACACAAAAAAGAAAGGATCAGGGTTGGTTCCCCGCCTGTGGGTGAAGAAGTGCTGGTTAGTGGCATGGAGCGAGAGGGGGCAGCATCTGGGTGTGTCTGGGTGGTGTTCAGGGCAGTGAGGCGGATGGAAGAAAGGAAAGAGGTGGTTAAGGGCAGAGGAGCAGAATGAAAGACGACGGCCTCTCCTCCACCACAGAGACACAAGGAGAGGCAGGAAGGCGTGTGCATGTGTGCGTGTGAGTGTGTGTGTGCGCGTGAGCGTGCGTATGTGTGTGTGTGTGTGTGTGTGTGTGTGTGTATATGTGTGGGAGGGGGCATTCATCATTATTGGCGCACACCTTCGTCCCATGCGCACCCTAACGGCCCTTCCACCTTCCTGAAATAAATCATCATTCCCCTCCTCCCAAACCCTGCTATAGATCCCCCCCCCCCAACGCAACCACCACCACCACCACCTCTCTCCTCTCGCTGTGCTGCACCGGAAAAAAGGCCTGCTAGTTGTATTGATTTTTCCCTCTTCACTCTCCTCCGGCTTTCCTCTGCCGCCCCCCACACACCCCTCTCCCAGCCCTTTGCCAACCGACTGACCGACCGTCTAAACACCACACACAAACACAACTGCTCCAAAATAGAATATCAAATAAATAATAAATACAGTTTAGGAGGTGATACTGTATTCTACTGTGGCCTCCACAGAATGAGCACTACAAGGAGGAAATAAAGACGTCATGATATACTAATGAGAAAACAAGTGTGAACAAACATGGCGGACGACGGTCAGGAGGAACTAACTATGCTAGCTTTTGCAATCATTTTTTTCGGAAACCACTTTTGCTTTTGCCGCCATGGTTTCTGTTACGATTTCTTGGTATTGTTGGTGTTTCATCAGCGTGGCTGACAATTGTCTTTCCCACGGGACAATCTCTTTGCCTGTGTCCTCGGCTGTCGTCGGGATTCCCCTCACACTACAGGACATCGGATCGTAAATATTGAACATGTTTAATATTTGCGATCTCGAATCCCCGATCTGTAAAACAAATATCTCTTAAGATACCCCACACCACAAGATAATCCGTCCAAAAAAATCGGTAGCACCATCAACACATCAGTGCTTTGCTGACCGGAGCCGGAAGGGGAAATCGGGCTAATTATCCTTTAGTGTGTACCCAGCATTAACTAGTGAAGATTAGGCTACCACTCGTGCCCTTCTACATGGAAGTAGCAGACACATAATTAGTTATGAGCGACACCTGTGTTTGCCCTACAATGCCTCTGTGAAAGGGGTCTGTGGTTCCCTTAAAAATCAGTAGCAAGAGAAAGACCAAAGATTCAGTCCAGATAGGTTACTATTTTAGGCGGTCGGAAGGGAACAGGTACAATGAGACTCAGTTGAATCTTCGTCTGTTATATTCCCCAATGAACTCCTTAAGGAAAAGTTGGATTTGTACAATAGGTTCCCTTTAAAAACGAGATGAGATTGACATAGGCCTACATTGTTTTTGCCATTCCAGTTGACATCTTCCCACATGGTGACATTTTGTTGATTTCTATTTTCTAGAAACAAATATAGAAAACAAGACAAGACAAAATACCAGCTGTACAGATGCTTGCATTGTTTTATTTGAAAATGTTGTTTTCGGAATTGAAAATAAACGTTCTTATATTTCAAAGACATCGCCGAAATGTGTCAGACTAACAGTGGAACAAGCTGACTATGTACTGTTACATATCCACTCCATTCAAGTTGAAATGCTACATCATTGGCAGGCAGGGTGCCTGTTTTTTGTTGCAAAAAACAAGTATAGGCTAAATAACAATAGGAACAGCTTGTGTCTATTATCCCCTCAAAAGGACTATGCATGGATATTTGAAAACACAAACATACACGCACACACACACGCACTCACCCACGCATGCACACACACATACACACACATACACACACACACACTCTCACATTGTCACTCTCCTTCCTTCCCTTTCTGCCATTTCCAGTTGCAGCTGGCCATCGCTTCATCTAGACCTCAGATTAGCCCAGAGGTGAAGAGGAAGGAGAGCTGACAGCTAGGAGTGGGAGAGCAGGAAAAAGGAGAGAGAGGGGGGGGGGGGTGCCGGGACGGAGTGATATTGGGTGAAGCGAGAAGTGGGATCCAGCCCAACGTGTCTGGGATTAGAGTGTGCGGTAGGAGGGATATTAATGTAAAGCGGAGGGGACAAGCACACTCCTGTCCAATTATGCTGCACCCTGTCACCGGCAGCCAGGGTGCAAACAACAGGAGGAAAGGATTAATTGCCTTGGACTCTGCCCCCGCTGCAGGCACCATTATGGCAACATATTGGCTCCCGGTGCTGCGATGGCCACTGCTGTGCAGGGAGATTGTGTGTGAAATTTGGTGAACCGGTCTTTGAGGTCAGAATGAGGGGGCTATAGGGGGACTGGGGGAGAAAGCTGGGTGGACGTTGGGTGGGGCGAGGTATCGGTGGAGGAATGTAATACGCCTCACTAATGCGGCGTGTCATTGACCTGGTTTTGTGCTGGTCAGTTAGTGCCCCTGCTTTGTAAGAGCGTATTTGGATGACACCTAGATTATTTGGCATGCATATTCATTTCATGGCATTGCATGACTGACATGCAACACAATTTATAGAGACAGCCTGTATAACTAGATATAGATACTATAACTGATCAATTATACCTATTATACCTATTTATAACTGTTATAAAATAATGCCAATGCCAATGTTTTTTTACCAACTAAATAAATGTTTAATGTTATTATTGAATCAGCTAAGGATGCGATGCTATAATGAGCACATCCTTGGTCGTACAAATTAACCTTGCGAGTGCCAGATGCTTATGATAGTATTAAGCACAAACAGAATCGTTATCTCAATGATTAAATGGCAAACATATTTGCATGTAGGGATTCATACATGTTTCACTTTCAATGTCTTAGTGCTGCTTGAGGCCATTTTATATTTTAAAAGGCATAAAGGGATAGTCACACATATTCACCCACACATTCAGTACACACATGCAAGCACACGCATACACAGAAAACCTCATTTGATAATAATAATAATAATAATATGTTATAATAATAACAATAATTGTTATTATTATTGTTTATTGTTTCCGATTATTATTATTGTTATTATTATTATAAAGATGTACTCGCCACAATACTATGCATACTGAATGTATGCTGGGTTTAGTGCCCTGGAGCAAAATTCCTCCAGCCGACACCAAATGGACTCCCAATGTATATTAAAAGGCAAAACATTAGCTTGCTAAATCTGCACACTGAATCCAACAGGGACCTATAAATTGCCTGCCTAAGTGAGCACTCACCTTGCAGGGCCAGCGATTTCTCATGGAAGTTTGGTTGATGGCTAACCTAGACACACACACACACACACACACACACACACACACACACACACACACACACAGTTCAAAGGGGCAAAGTGGAGAATAGTTCTCCCCAATATTGGCAGGTCATTTACTGTAACGAATGGGAGAGTACATGGGTTGAGGTTCATCTTAAGGGCCATATATTTTATGCTGATTAAAAAAGAACTAAATAAAAAATTATCTTCTTTCCTTCTAAGGTAGGCATCTATGCATTCTGTGTATAGGGGATGGTGTATTTGCAATATGCCATGAAAACAAATAAAAAGCAAAAAGCAACTAAATCAAGATCGGTGACTATACACCATGTAAAAGTGTCGGCCTATGAGATACTGTCTTGCCAGCGTTGTGTGACGGTGTGGTTGGGGCCCACTCCAAAAACTGCAAAGAGATTTGTCTTGTTTTTTTGTAGGGACTCCGGTATTGCACTGCGAGGAAACCCACCCAGTAGTTTCTAATCACAGAGGGAAATACGAGCTCAGTAAATGATGGCTTCCCCTGCGCACGGGAAGGCGAGGAGAGAGAAACACACAAAGTACATTGACGCAGGCACCTTGACGGATGCCTACTTCATGAATTTTGAATTAAATTGGCCCTTGATGAATTTGGAATGTGGTAGGCCCCGTGCCGAAGCAATAGGAATCCAATAAAATGCCGTCGCCGTCGCAAATAAAGCCATACATTCCCATGCGGCCCCGGGAACGAGGCTCAGGTGAGGAAAAATGACTGCATTGCCGGGAAGCAGCAGAAGGTGAGAGATGAGAGAGTGTGCAGAGAGACAGAGAGAGAGAGAGAGAGAGAGCACGAGAGAGAGAGAGAGACACACACACACACACACACACACACATACACATACACATGGAGAAAGAAGGAGAGGGAAAAAAAGCGTAGGTGAAAAGAGGCGAGATGGAAAAAGAGGTCCTGATATGAGCAGAAAGAAGGAGAGTGGAGTGGAGGACTGGGCGACAGATAGAGCAGCCCAGTATGAAGCAGCAGAAGACGAAGGAATATATGAGTGCATGAGAGTTGGAGAGAGAGATAGAGGCAGTCTTAAATGAAGGTTGAAGGGGTTGTGTGTAGGTGTGCATGTATGTGTGTAGGGGAGGTGGAGAAGGTAGTGAATGGGCGGCAAGATGGGTCTTGAGGTTGGGGGGCGGTGGGGTGAGTGGGGGGCGAGGACACCGTTCTCTGGCACATTAGCTCCTGTCCTTTTGAGTGGGAAGGGAACATATTGGTCAGAGCCCAATCCCCACATGGGGCCCCGGCTGCCCGGGAGCTCATCAGCCCCAGACATGCCGGGGCCTGGAGTAAATCAGAAGGGCCGCTCCTAGGGCCCGATTTCCCCAGAGCCACAGCCGAGCCACAGCCACTCAAATCATCCCAGAGCTGTCTCTCTCTCTCTCTCTCTCTCTCTCTCTCTCTCTCTCTCTCTCTCTGTCTCTCACTCACTCACTCACTCACTCTCTCTCTCTTTCTGAACTAGGGCCTCTCTACTCTCTGCTTAGAGAGGGCATTTCACACAAGTTGCGTGTACTTGGGTCAAATATATGTCTGGTTGCCCCAGATGCTAATGATAAAAAAAGGGATGAAAATGTTCACATGATTTGGAGGATTTTCTTGTGTCACACACCACACCTATCTGACTGAGACATCACTGTACATCTATCATATGAAAACGGTTTCCCTCAACGTGAAAGTGACTGTTTATAACAGTGGTATTGTTGTTATTTTTTCAGTTGTTATTTAGAAAAAGTAGAAAATGGTGAGTATTGTCAGGAAAAATAAGGATAGAATAAACATGTATGTCTGTCTTTAATCAGAAGATGATGATGAATTGAAAGCACACTAAATTCCAATGGCTGTTAATTGTTAAATTAAATTATTATCTTTATATGTGTAGTATATATCACTGTCAGAGTGGCAGCATCATTTTGCCTTTGGGTTTTATATGGAATAATCTTTTACTGAAGCGATTCATGCGATTAAATGTTGGCTTATACTCTTCCAGGGTTCTCATAACTGCAACACCCCCCCCCCCCCCCCCAACCCCACCCCACCCCTAGCAGTGCCACCAACATGACTAAGCTAAACACCATCACCCCCACCTGTCCTCTCCAACGACTCCACCTACCTCAGGCTCTCTCCCTCTGCCAGCGTGTGCATACTCTAATGTGAATAATGTTTCTCCTGCTAGTGCAGCTCCCCCCCACACACACACTCCTCATAATAATAAATGGAGTGCCATTTCACACAATGGCAAAGTCAGGCTTGTATTGATTAACTCTCATCATTGACTCCCGACGCCTGCTTCCTTGATTTATGATTGTCTGTTATTTTTACATTAGCTGTCAAATTCATCTTGTCTCTCTCTCTCTCTCTTTCTCTCTCTCTCTCTCTCTCTCTCTCTCTCTCTCTCTCTCTCTCTCTCTCTCTCTCTCTCTCTCTCTCTCTCTCTCTCTCTCCCCCGGCTGGTGTCTGGGCTCGGCAAACAGTAAACATTTGCCAGCTGCCCCCCCCCATCCCATTCAACCTCACTCATGGAAAAAAACTGGTTTTGTTTTCCATTAAACACCACACATCTCGCCAGCATTAAAACACTTCAGGCTGGTTTTTTTTCTTTCTTCTTCCCCAGGGTTTCCCAGCGGGTTTACGAAGGAGAACGTCCCCCTGTACCTGTCACAGGGGGGAACAGTGGCAAAACAAGGGGCTGAGACAGGTTTGAATGTCACGTCATGTCAGGTCTCATCACATCATAGCTTTAACGGTTAACTTCTGGATTTTTCCACCTGGATCCTATTTTCCCATCATTTTGGGTCTAAGTGACTAATGCAGACAACATTTTTTTAAATTGGTCCAGTATTGAGCGAGAGTGCTTCAGCCATTGCAGCCGTTTGCGGCTAAAATGTAACCCTAAGGGGCAATAGTGGCTTTTTTCATCTTTCGCTTGACCAAGCCTCTCTCAGGGAGAAGTCTGAGTCGGAAATCTCGCGCTCTGAAGAGTTGTTGCAGAAAATTGTCATTTCAATCTCAACCCTCCTTCACCAAACTCTTTTAGACAACACTAATCTACGCTTTCTTCAATCAAACACAACAAAGTATTGCCAGCAGTATCTCCCTACTCTCACTCATGTTTCCGCTGTTCTCTTCCTGCAACTACTCAGCCCTCGCGAGATTTCAGAGCAAGACTTTTCCTAGAGCAAGACTTGGTTTAACACAATATCAAACATCAGGCAGGGGTAAAGAAAACTATTTCCAATAGTGCTGTCATTGGCAAAAACAAGCACTTTTAGAGGACGCACATTAACGGGGCACTATTGGCCCTAAGAGAAACATTGCAGCCGCAAACGGGTTGCAATGGCTGAAGTGCTCTCACTCAATACTGGACCAATTTAAAAAGGTGTTGCCCGAATTAGTCACTTAGACCCAAAATGATGGAATTAGGGTCCAGGTTGAAGAACCCCGAAGTTATCCTTTAAGCCCATTGACAAGGACTCCACTGCATGGAGACAATGATGGGTTGTTCGTCGTACCTTCTCTACAGACACTCAAATCTCAACTGCCTTACTGTTGTATATCATATTGGAGGTTTTCATCAGGGCTTTGATAGAACCATTCCAATAGAAATAGCAATAAGAGGTTAGCCGTTAAACATGTAGCTTTACATTAGCACATATTACAAGTGGTTCAGTGAACGTTAATGACCTGTTAGGTGCAGGGTGACACCACTGCAGGTAGGAACACGGCTAAATAGATGTTTGTTTCTCTATATTTAATTTGGTTTTATTGAAAGTAAGTAAGATTGTTAAACAGGAAACATTTATGTAGATGCAGAATGGATTGAATGTGAATTGCTGCAGTGCTCATAATGTATATATATTTCTGTCTTATATGTTTCTTTAAAAAACCATCATCAAATCACCATGATGAGGCTATATGATTTTGGCAATAAGATAAGAACATATTCTGCAGTCACAGGATGGCAATTTCACAAGGCGCAGCACATT
The DNA here is from genome assembly GCA_026745465.1 of Lota lota. Lineage (NCBI taxonomy): Eukaryota > Metazoa > Chordata > Actinopteri > Gadiformes > Lotidae > Lota > Lota lota. Next base: position 96,624 of record JACYXH010000009.1, on the reverse strand, counting down.
AAAATAATTTGAATAATGTAATTTCTTCTCAAGATTGTTTTATGTGAGTACTTGACAGCAAGATAGACACCTGTGTTACGCATGCCTATGCTCGCCTGTCTATTCTAAATCACCATTTTGAAATAAAAATTGAACATCACAACTAGCCTGCAGTCAGCTGTGACTTAAACACAGTGTCCTGCTCTGTCAATTTGGAAGACTGCTATTTTGCCCGCCCTCTTTAACCACACCGGATCCAGCCAATGGAAAGGTGCACCCTTCTAAGTGACGGTAACCTTCGTTTTCCTCCTCATGGTTGCCTGATTTCTTTTCTTTTTTCTTTTTCAACTACAAGATTCTGAAGCAATAATAACAGGCGGGTAGCGCAGGCTGTTGGGGTGAATGAGGGCCCTTCTGGTGTAATGGTGGGGCTGTCTCCCACCCTAGACCTCAGCGGCTCCCGGAGGTTCATTGAGATTCCATTAGAGGCTGCACTGGAGGAGGTTTCATCGCGGGCCTCCTTCCTTTCGTTTGCCTGACACTCAGCGCAAGATCACTGTAAATTGGCTCTGTCACAGCAGACGTTTTTTTGAGATGTGAAGTAAATTAAACATGTAATCATGCATCACTCCTCTCTGTTCTTCTGGAAACGGCCAGGAGGTGTTTAGGCTCACAGTGGGTGCCCAGTGTTTCTTTCATCACTTGTCTTTTCATTGATATCTCCTCATTGACGAATGACACAATGGCTTCCCAGAGAAGCAAGAACCGGACTACACTTCTTACCTTTGCTAAAAGAAAAAACGCAAAGGTGTCAAACTTTTCTTGGATCTGAAGCAGTGCTTCATCTCTGGTCTCAACCATTGACATTCAACAAGTCTTGTCAGGAATTTGGTTACCCTGACCCTACCCTATTTTGGTGTCTCATTGGGTAGACCTAGGTCCCTTTTTTGGTTGATTTTGTGTTACAATTGATAAGACATTAACAATATTTTCAATGTAAAGCTCAAATATTTTTCAAAGGGATTGAACACTAGTACGTGATACAATTCCTTACTAGGCTAAAATTCCTGAAAGAGGGAATAGAGTATTAGAACTAAAAGTTAAATGGTGCAAAACATTCTTTATTATTTGGCATGTAGCCAAACCTCAGCAAACAAAAAGTTCAGTTTCAGCAAAAAATCCCAAACTGGTCCTGATATTGTAAATAAATTAAAGGGTGTAGTTGTACTATGTTTTCATCGTTTTTATTGCAATATAACAACAACATAATCATTCATGTACAAGGGATGTAACTGGTTACATTTCTCTTATAAACACAACTCAAAAACACAAAATATAAATTTGTTCCAAAATGCTTCTACATGACGGTGAACAAAATACCAAATTAATCAGTGAATCAACATATTTTTACTGACAAAACCTTTTCCCCCTCCTTTTGATCAGAAAGAAAAAGCGTGTGTAGGCCTATTAGTGTCGGCCTATAACGTTTTGTACCACCAGAATTCCCATAGGATGTCTTTTCACTCATTAGCATGATACTATTCTTGGTTTTGCATCTGTCAATTTTCATATTATTAACATGAAACCTATTTAATATTGAATAATATGTAAATAGATATTTTTAATTTTCAAATATGAATGAATATACTGTGAAATAGCATGCGTGTGATAAGGGGAGGGCAACTATATGTCTGATTTCATGGCTATAGCATAAAGTGTTGTCTCTGCCCGTCGCTGTGTCGCAGCTTAAGACCCAGCAGGGTGTTGCTGGCAGCATGCAGACTGTGCAGCGCTTCAGTGGAGGAAACAGCGGGGAATGAGCACCGTAGGCTGAGAAATTAGGGCCCCCTTGCCTTTGTAATTCAGTTGCAGGGGAAGATAACATCGGGTCTCAGTTGGCTATCAGGCAGGTAATGCCACCCGCTGACTGTAATCGCTAATGAAGCTACTATTGAGTTTATAATGCGCTAAATGATGCACACTCCCACTCGCAGATAAACACATCCCAAATAAACGATTTGGGCGGTAATTGGTCTCTGCCAGTGGCCTGTTAATAGAGTTGAGCTGCCGATGAAAGGGTTAAATCTTTTTTTCTGAAGCACCCTCTCTCGCTGGCTCATTGCACTCTCATTTCTACGGAGATCTCGGCATTCCCTTGGTTATCAGTGTGCTTAGAAAGAAAACCTCATTAGACAAAAAAAGACCCCTTTTCTCGTTCTCTAATTAGGTCCTTAACATAATTAGCAGGTGATGTTAATAAGCCTCTTTTAAAAGCTATTAAAGGGTGTTTGGGAGCAAGTGGTGGAGACAAGTTGGCTTGTGGGCGACCAGAGGCCCACTCTGAGGGCCGGTGAAGGAGAGATGGGTTCAACAGAGGTGTAGAGTACCACTGAATTAGGACCCTGGCTTCATCTGAGACCCTGTTTAATACTGGCTGCCTCTTATTGGCCATTATAAAGCACTGTGGACCAAAAGGCATTGGGAGGCACACACACACACACAACCACACACACACACACACACACACACACACACACACACACACACACACACACACACACACACACAACCACACACACACACACACACACAACCACAAACACACACTCGCACAAACACACATCCACACATGCACAACTCTACACACACAAACACACACGCGCACAGCTGCACACACACACACACACACACACACACACACACACACACAAGCTCACACACACATGCTCACAACAACCATGTGCAAAACAACCACTGCACACATGAACTACACACATGCCAAAGCATGAAATATCATAGTGTATCCCGAGAGCTGCCCCCCCCCCCCCTTTGATACTGATTTTTATATCACCGACCGACCCTTGACCCCCCTGTCTAAAGGTATATATCTCCCAACACGCTGCCTGGGGATTTTATGCTTTTGCAATTTTCCTCGATCACATAAAAGGATCCACAAGAGTTGGCCAATGCACACTTGATATTGCATATGTGTCAAACTACTCAGCATTTACGCTTCCCGTTCACACCACAGCAGCAGCGCCATCAGAGAGAGACAGGAAATGGTGCTTCCAGGGAGCCTGCACACGTGCAACATGGCTTTGACTAAGTATCCACCAGGGGGCATTGTGTGTTCAGTAATGTTGCTGGGGAAATTACCATAGCAGCAAGCAAAAAAAAAGAATGCATTGTCAGTGACTGGCCTCCAGTGAAATATTGTGATGGGTGTGTGTGCGTGTGTGTGTGTGTGAGTGGGGCGGCAGGATGGGGGGTGGAGGATGGGGGTGGGGTGGGGCTGGGGGGGGGGGGGGGGGGGGGGGGGGGGATGAGGGGCTCAGGGAAGTGCTCCAGGTTCCAGTGAGCAGTCTGCGCGTCCCGCCGAAGAGGAGGAGGAGGAGGAGGATGAGGAAGAAGAAGTCGCTGCCGACCAGAAGAGCCCCGTCCTCGTCTTTAATTAAGTATCTGAAACATCAATTTAAATGTAAATATCGGTGGTGCAGCGCCACTCATGCGTAAATTAGAGGGTGGGGCCCAGCTACGTCTATCTCTCTCTCTCTCTCTCTCTCTCTCTCTCTCTCTCTCTCTCTCTCTTTCCCAAGTCCCCTGCTCACTTACACTGACATCTGCTCACAGCTGCTGGGCCCGGGGCTGTCCCCCTGTACACACACACACACACACACACACACACACACACACACACACACACACACATACACACACATACATGTAGACACACACAGACACAAAAACACACAAAAACGCACCCATACACACAGTCAAATTTTTGACATGTCGTAAGAGGCATAAAGGAGCATTTACACTTTTAGACTTTTTTTTGTTTGAGGGGACCTCTTTATTTTGAGGCGATTTATTTTGATGACTCAATAGACAGGATTCTTTTCTCTTTTTTTTTTTTTTTTTTTTTTTTTTTTTACAGTGAAGCAACGCTAGGAACTCCTGTTGAGGGTCTGGCCTTCTGCTTTGGATGTGTACTGAACCATGCCACAACCTGCTGAGTTTCTACCTGGATGCCCTGCATATCAGCATTGAGGCATATAATACTGCAACTGAAAACCCATGCTTTCCTTTACAGTACATACTTCCGCATGATAAGCACACACTTCACAGATATGTGTTTTGAGCGTCTCCCCCGATCGCGTGGACGCGGATGGGCTGGAAGGCCAAGGAACACCGACTACCCTACGCTCGCTTTGTTTCTTCCCCTCTATCTGGAGTCGGCCGAGCGCGATGGCTGGCCTTTACATGGCCGTCTGCTCCGCCATAAGGACAGCCCTCGTAATGAAGAGCACTCTCAGAGGGAGAGAGAAGGGGCTGATTTAATGAACGGAAGGTGATCTCCCCTTACTGTTGCCAAAAGGAGTGCAGCCCTTTCATCTTGGGATGGGGGGGAGGCACTCCCGGTGGTCACAGTGGAAGAAGTGCCGCTGCTCTGCCACCCCCGTCAAGGTGACTGGCCATCAGCTCACGACCAGTGGGTTAAATGGCCACACCAGTATGGTCATGTTTAATACAGTTTGTTTTTGGAACAGGTCAGTCTGCTTACGGTGGCGTTTGGCTGGTAAAGGAAGAGCGCATGTATGTTGTGGAGGGCAGTTGGTTGCCCTCCACAACATACATACGTTCACAAATATATATATATCTGATAGATGGTTTAAACACACACACATACACAAACACACACACACACACACATACACACACACACACACACACACACACAGACACGCACGCACACAATCAAGCGCACGCACAGACACACACACACCTTATTGATGCAAGGTGGCGTCATCTTTTGTGCTAACGTTTGAGAATGGATATACAATCTGTGGAGAGGTCTGCTTATCTTCTCTTTACTCTTACTGTGAATGACTAATTATGACATGGCTGATTAAACTTGCTGAACATTCAGTTACACAATGAAAGTGCTAATTGTTTGCTAAGTGCTATGGCCTCCAGCCTGTGTCAAAAGGTGGTTAGCGCACCAGCGACAGGGCATTAGCAGCAAGCACCAGTTAGCAAGGGGCATTTAACAGTTGGAAAAACAATCGCATTAAACCAAAATATGAACAAGTTTTATCAAAGTAAAGTGAATATAGTGGGAAAAATGCTCTTCCTTCCATTGGTGTGAAGTGCACTGAAGACATGGTGGCACCGGATGTGGTGTGGAGCTCTGGTTGGCATGGCTCCCTGTGCCCATTCTTAGTCAACAGGATTAGGCTTGCTTAGTGCGAGCTATTGGGGATCACCTATACTCTGTATTGTGCGTTCACAATGCTCGCTCGCCAAATTTGGCTGCCTTTTCCTTTTTTTTCTCTCCCTTCTCCTCCTTGTTTGAATGAATTGGATTCGTCTCCCTGGAGCAGATAGAAGAAGACAGAGAGGTGGCAAAGGCCAATCTCATCCTGGGCCTAAATAGGAGATCTAGGTTAATTTGCAGCGCTATTTATAAACTGGGATTAATTTGAACAGAACAAAAGCACTTTAGCAAATGGTTCAGTCAGTCACTGGTATTGCCCTTTGTCTAAAATGAAGAGCACAGCCACCTCCTGAAACGAAAAACAAAACAAATACAAACACTAAAGCCAACCTTTAAACCAGAAAACTGAAGAATAAGACACAACAATACTCACAATGTGCCGTATGGGAATGTTTGATGAGATCAAAAGGAGTTTTGTTTTCCGAGAACGAGTAATTATTACACAGCTTGATTGCATTTTCCCAGTGTGGTATCAGGCACACGTGTGTGCGAAATTACATTTGTCAGTTGTCCAAATCACATTGGAAAACCTAAAGACTATGCATGATGGAATATGTTGGAAGAGCCGTAATGTTGTCCATAACAAAATAGCAGGCAACCTATGCTTTGCTGTCTGACAAAATAATGATAAATAAAATATAAAAGTATCTATAAAAATAAATACATTGCTATTGAAAATGACATCCCTTGTATTACTACTGCTACTACTACAACTACTATTACTACTACTGATCATATATAATGTATAAATATGATCATGTATATAAAGCACATTATAAATGATATCAATATCAATATGATTACTAGTAAAAAATACTAAAATAATACATGTGCCACAGGTTTGAGTACTAACTAAAGTTTGTAGTTGCCTTGAAAAAATTTACCATTGCCGATCCCTTCACGTTGTTAGTAGCCTCGGGACATTCACTTACAGTAGCCATGAGTGGATGTGCTGAGGTGGATTGAATGATTCAAGACGAGGGCGGGTGATAACCTCGTGGAATCAACCAGGGCTGAGTATTGATCCTCGAGATAGGCCTTCATGTCTTTCAATGACCGATAAATGATCATTCAAAAATAATCCAAATGCTCGGAAATCAATGTGAAAACATACAGTACAACATTATCTCTAATGCTAACGCTGCATGCTCATTTACATACACAGGTGGGGAAGTGATATGCTAATGGTGCAACCTTAGGAAATTGAGTGTAAAAGGTGTGACTTGATCTGACACTACTGAGTCTTTACTAAAAAAACAATAATTCCAGGACTCCTGCTCCCTAGTGTTAATAGGTCTATACATTATTGTATAAGTTAAGCTATGCCCCCACAACCCACTATCTCCTAAACCAGAGTGCAGCCATTATGAACCACATAGTGAATAGTTAATGTAAATGCCTGGGGAACTTAACATGATTGTGTATAAGGGAACGTGCTGTGTAAAATACTGTAAGAATTGAAAAAGAGAATAGATAGACATTTGTGGGGACACCAACTATCGAACTACCAATGATTTGTGATTTGTGATTTGGTGTTTAAGGGTGACTAAAGTAAATACATTTCACCAATACCTGCTTAGCTGTGTGGAATTATATTCATGTGACATAATTTTGAACAGCATGTTGAGATGTTGTTTATACAGGGAAGTGTGTCTGCGAGTGTGTCTATCTGTTAAAACTAAAACTAGTCCAAACAGGAAATTGTAATTGTGTGAAATGTTTACAGTACTTTCAGCGCAAGCATGTTAATGTGCTCATGTGGTTGTACAAATATAACATAAATTCTACTCCCTGAGTATTTGGCTACTTTACAAGAACAAAACCTAAACTACCAAGGGGAAATAATTTGACACACCAGAAAAAAGTGAAATAGTTCCTTGATATTGCCAGGACGACTAAGGGAGGTATGCTAGCAGCAGTAGCGGGCTCTGCTCTAGACCATAACACTGTTTCCTGCCTGTGTGACCTGTGCAGCCGAGGCAACGTAATATTTTCATGCAGGATTTAAGGTCTGGGTCATATTCTGAAACGTCTTTGCTTACCACTGACCCCCGTATGTCCTTCATGGCGGGCACACGGGCACCTGTAATAGTGACGGGGGGGGGGGGGGGGGGGCTTAAAACCGGCAAATCATAAAAGAAAGCGTCAGCGAGCGGCGGTGAATGATGAGGAAATACGCTCTCCCCTTTACAGAGGGGGCCGTGAATGAAGCCATAAAATTATGAGCCGGTTTTTATGACGGCCCATTGAAGAAGGATGCTTGTATATTGATGGTTCACAGGCTGTGTCCCTCACCCCCACCCTCCACCACCACCTATGCGCTGGAAGAGCTGACAAAGGGGCTCCTGTGTAACTATTTTTCATGCATTAAATGTATTAATTATGTGGTAAATGTTCCCCAGGCAGTGCTTGGGATAGCAGAGAATGACAGCTTTTCGATGAAGCCCCCCCCCCCCCCCCCCCCCCCGCTCGGCCCATCAGGCCACAGTGTATTACGTGGGAAAGGTCACGGCGGGGTTAATGTAACTTTTTATTTGCAGATTTTTCATAGGCAAGGGAGGGGCGGGGTGGGGAGGATCTGCCAGGAAAGCAAGGCTAGTTAGGAGGAAGCCAGAAAGGCAAGATAGATAGAGGAGCAGGGACAGAGAGTGCGTTGGGAACAGCTGAAGATAATAGCAGTTTGTATTATTTGGTCTGGGTTCTGATTTTCTCCCCCAGTCCCAATCTGATGTTGCCAAGCGTCACGGCACTGCACAGCACGCACCCACCAGTGCAACCCCCTCAGCGCACCCCCGCCTTCTCACCCAAGAAAGAAACTGATCGGTGAGCTCAAAGGAAGACACAGAGGGGAAAAAAAGACATTGCTTGGATGTAACTCCATGATTGTCTGCAATTGTCTGTATTTCCCCCCCCCCCCCGTCTCACATCCCATCCCTAATCAATTCTTGATCAATTTCATGCCAGAGAAAGAAATGATTTCTCCAAAATGCCAATTGTATTGCAGTTTGATCTTTTTTCTTCTTTGGTTAATTACAAGTGACTGCAGTAGGGAAACTTGACTCACTGTGTGATACACATTTTGTGTTTGACACGTGCCAACTATTTCCAAACCATACAAATTGTACATTTGGGTTTCCTGTCAACAGTACCTCTTTAAATGCAGTTATAGAGCAAGAACAAACAAACAAAAAAGACAAAAGAAATCTAAAAAGCCTGCCGGCTTTTAATCACCATATGGGCCCTGGCTAATTCAGGTGCTCTGAAGTGCTGTCAAAAAACAATTGAGTGGAGAGGAGGCTGAAGTGATCAATTGTGTGCAGTCCCTAGGTGGGGCTCTCATTTGCCGGCGCATTCCGCCAGCTGATTGAGTTAATTAGGCTGCCCCAACATCCTGCTGATTGGATGTAAACATTAATATGCCAGAAAATGACTCTGTCGATGTTTACCACAATGTTCCCAGGCACACTAAATTGATCGGCTATTGAGAAAGCTCAATAGAGATCTAAAGAGATTTGATCTCACCAGGAGATAGCAGAGGGGGAAGGGGGGGGGGGGGGGGGGGGGGGGGGGGGGGGTTCCAGATGCAAACACCTTCCAATTCCTTCACTTTTCTTTTCTGCACCTCTTCCCAAGAAAAAGGCATATTTCTCTGTGCGTATTCAAGGGCCTGTTTAATTTGATTTGTTTGGTTGATTCTGGAATTTATTTAATCTTCTTCCAAAGTTAAAAGTTTTCTTCAACCCCCCCTCCTCCCCCTCCTCCACACTAGTAAAATGTTTTTAGCCTCACACCAAATTGAAAGTCTCTCCCACATGATATACAGACTGAGGAAGATGCTCGGGAAGCTCTCAGATGGCGTTTTATATAAATCGGTGTGTGGCTCATGGATGTGGTACAGTGTTAAAAAGTAGCCTGAGCGATGATTACCGAGGATTACTATGTATTGTATTTGGAAATGCATTGTGTGAGTGTGTGCGTGTGTGTGTGTGTGTGTTTGAGTAAGTGTCTGTGTGTGTTTGAGTGTGTGTCTACCTGTATTGTTTTGTTTTCATAGAAAGAAAGGCATTTGTCACTGCGTTGCAATTTATGCATTTGCTTTTGATGAAGGCGCCGTTTGCATTGGTCAGACAAATAATGTCCCATGGAGTTGAATAGTCACACACACATGCAGCACCTGTGAAATCACTTTTAAATGTGTCTTGTTTGTAATGAACTACCCTACCCTACTATCTACCCATCTGGGTGTTACAGTACATTGCGATGGGGGGGGGGGGGGGATGGAGTTGTCTATATCTGTTGCAGGGGATGCGGGGGTTCATGTCCCAGCTGGGTGCCGCCATGCACTGACACACCATCACTCCTGCTCCCCCGTCCTCTATCTCACCCCCATCCCATTCCCCCCCCCCCCCCCCCCATCAAGCACCATTAACCCCTGCATGGCTCCCCACCGCAGGTTCCTGTGTGCTTAACGCAGTGGCGTTAGCGTAAACGATGGGCCCGCTCTTCCAGATGAGCTTTACACAGCTTAATAGAGGTCCTGCAAGGGGGGGCGGGGGGGGGGGGGTCCATGTTAATATAGCAAGGCCACGATTGGAGAAAGACCCCCACGCCTTACAGCTCCCCCTCAGACCTCTCTCTCTCCCCTCTTCAATCCTATACCCTTTTTTTTTTTTTTTTGTGGCGATGGTGTGACATGTCTAGCCCCGGCAGTAGCAGTACAACGTTAACTCTGACCCCACAGCTGGGTCATAACCTCCACCTCATCCCCCGCGTGCTGACAGGAACGGTCAAACGGTCACACCGAGGTGGCGGCTTACGCCCGCTATTTGTCACCTGCTGTTCGTGTGTGGGAGACTCCAATTGGGCAAAAGCCCGCACACTGTTTCGCCCTGCTAGATGCAGCCGGATACAGCCAGACCGTGTGGTGTCTGAGTCGAGTCAGGCCACAAACACACACCTCAACGGGCATCCATCTCCGTGGACTGGTCTCATTTGTTGGCTGTACCAAAACAAAACGAGCATCGTCGCGATAAAAAGCATTTTAGACAAGCCCCTCAACATTGATTTTTAGGACTATTTAGAGGATCTTTGAGACTACTTCTACACAATGGTGCATAGGTATGTTGTCCAGCAAGTCCCTGTGTGTTGCAGGGATAAAGTCTTTGCTACAGTCCTTTTCACAGTCATAGGTATTTCTAGTTTGTAATACACACATACGCGCATGCACACACACACACACACACATGCGTGTGCATGCACAAACGCACACACTCATGCAGGCAATCACTCACGCACATACACACCCACACACACACACACACACTCACACACACACACACACACACACACACACACACACACACACACACACACACACACACAACCGTTGTCTCTGGCCACATTCACCCTTTTCCAATTGCTTCTTCACTTTGATTCCATCTTTTCTTCTGTCTCTCTCTGTCTCTCTCTCTCTCTCTCCGTCTCTGTCTCTCTCATTGTCTCTCTCTATCAGTCTCCGTCTCTCTCTCTCTCTCTCTCTCTCTCTCTCTCTCTCTCTCTCTCTATCTCTCCCTCTCTCTTTCTCCTTGTCTCCCTTTATCTCCTATCCTTCATATACCACTCCTCCTGCCCCCTACACAACTGTTTTCCTCCTTGCACAGCCGTCACTCTGAATTATTTTCAATGAACTCCTTTATAGCGGGCCGCCAAATCACAGCTCCAGCTCATCACTGGAGTGCCAGGTCCCTGTGTGTGTGTGGAGTTGTGTGTGAGTGTGTGTATGTGTGTGGTGTTGTAGTGTGGATGGGAGGGGTGAAGTTGGCCGAGGTTTGCATTTTGATCAGCTCCGAGCCTCCGCTTCGTTATTAACCCCTTTGACACTCACCCTCCAACACCCTCAACACCCACCCTACTGCCTCTCTTTCTACACAGACACACACACACACACATATATACACAGACACACACACACAGGCACACACACACATGCACACACATGCACACATGCACACTCACACACGCACAGGCAAACATACACACACAGGCACACGCATGCACACGTGCACACGTGCACACACACACACAGACATATATACACAGACACACACACACACACACACAGGCACACACACACCCGCACACACACGCACACACACACACGCACACACACACAGGCAAACATACACACACAGGCACACACACACACTCACACAAATACACACAGGCACACACAAACACACCTCCTATACTTCTATCCATCTAACTTTGTTCTCTCTCTGCACATCTATTCTAGTTCATTTTGTTCACCTTTTGGTCCTTGCTCACTCCTTTGTTCTCTTCCTTTTTAATCTGAAGCTGACCCTTCTTAGGTTGATAACACCCCATCTATGATCTCTGCATTATGACCTCTGTGTTTTAAATGTTCACAGGCAAATGTTTGCATGTGCAATAACATATCAATGTATATCAATTTTTGAGTGCATGGCAACGGGTCATTTGTGAACAGTACCCCTTATTAGTTATAAGTATCACTTTCTCTTCCTTATTGAACATATTTTTATGTATTGTATATTGTTTTACTGAAACTCATGAAAATAAAATTGAAACTAGAAAACATATAAGGGACAACTCTTGTAAATGTAAATGAAAAGCATTTTTTTGTACACAAATGCCAGCATGGAGTGCACACACATGTGTGGACACACGTACACACGCACGCAGACACACACATACACACAAACACACACAAACACACACACATTCAGGCAAAAATACACCTGCACACACATTCGACCATCTCTGTTTTCTAGGATTCTATGTCACACCACTGATGTCGCAACATTCACCAAACCTTCAATGGTGAGCAAAAACATGAGCTTTGAGGGAATTGGGTACAGTGATGTTACGATGAACATGATGCTTCCAGATGGGCTCATTGAGAAGTGTGAACTGCTGCTAAACTGGACTCTGATAGCCGCGTGCTAATCGTCTGTCATCCCTGCTCCTCCCAGGCAAGATTAAACAGTGCGGTAAAAGCAAAGTCAGGGAAAGCCCTAAAAAGACTCTCCATCTCTTTCTTACTGACAGCCCAGAGGCACATGCCAGCCAACAACGCTATCTCACTATCACAGAAATTCATCTCGAAGATTTCCTGATTAGTCAACGGCGGCAATGACCCACAGCCGGCTCTGTTTCACACTTTTACCAATTTCTATTTTAGTTTGTACCCGTTTCATGCAGTGGCCTGTAGGTATTGAGGACAGACAAGAGTTATCTTTCCACAAGCAGCCACCATTGTTAAGAAGAACGCCTGTCGCCCCAAGGAATGAGTTGTCATTTACAGCAGTGTTCAGGTTTTTGGTGGCTGTCACTCCCTTTTCAAGAAAAAAAAAAAAGCTTGATTGTTTGAAGATCACTTGAGTGTGTTGAATCAATTAAGTCATCCATAACTAATCCAGAAGGAGTGTGTGGAATTGATTCGGCGAAGGCAGCCCAGTGAGGAGCTTGACAGTGGCATTGTTTATCCTGTATGTGCTGAGCCTTCATAGTGGCAAGGGTGTTTTAAACAGGGTCACAGACAGCAGGGCAGTACGGATACAATTCACTACCGTTTCTGGGTTCAATGCTCGCCAAATATGGGGCGGCCATTTCTAGAGATGGATTTGGTGCAATATTGTCTGAAAAGAAAAACACAATTTGACAAATATTATTTTGAATCCATATATCGCGGTCGGCCTCAAAACATGTATATTTTAGCCTAACCATGGCTGGTTTTCAAGTTTCCGTCTGATACAACCCCTTCAAATTCATCAAATTCATACTGTATCTCGGAGCTTGAAATTGTTTTCAATAATTGAAAACATTTTTCACTCCACTGTGCATTCCCGTTGATGGCTGCTCCAGCTGCTTTTAAAAACAAGCCCAATCCATCACACTCACATGTCAGAGTCTGTAGTTCGCTTTGCATTACCTCCCTTTGTCTTCGCAGCCTGGTCATCGTATGATCATACCCATTATGTTTGGAGAGCCATCCAACCAGCCACCGATTACTGTCATCACTACAACTTTGCTCACTCCCTGAAAACAAAACAAAACTACACCAGTCAATGAGACCACTCTTCAGTGAAGGACTAAGCTCTCAAAGCAGAAGCCAATGTAAATGCTGTACAGTATTCCACACACACACACACACACACACACACACACACACACACACACACACACACACACACACACACACATACACACACACACACACACACACACACACACACACACAGACCTCCAGCCAAATTTAAACACCACATTCAAAACCCCATTGATATTGACAGGGATTCTTCTGGTCTACAATTACATTTTAGTGTGATGTCCCAATACAGAAGGAAGCACGCCTACCTCCACACGTCTGTCTGTCTGTCGATCCATCTATCCATCAGTCTATCTATCTATCTATCTATCTATCTATCTATCTATCTATCTATCTATCTATCTATCTATCTGTCTGTCTGTCTGTCTGTCTGTCTGTCTGTCTGTCTGTCTGTCTGTCTGTCTGTCTGTCTGTCTGTCTGTCTGTCTGTCTGTCTGTCTATCTATCTGTCTAACTACCAGGCATCTTGAGCGACAACCATGTATCTTTTTCAAACGCACACAGTGTTGGAAACGATGGGAAATATACACAAATACAGCAATCAATGCACCGATATCTTGTTGATCGGAAGAGGTTGGGTTTGTTGGCAGTTCAGTGCTTGTTTGAGGCGGGAATAACAACAATTACAGCCCCAAGGATGGGAGGCCACTTAAGAAATCCTCCTGAAAATGACTGCTGTAACTGTACAGTACAACAAGGGGGATTGTAGTGTAGACAAAAGGCAGTGAGCATGCTGTCAATAAGGGGAGGAGTAATTACTGTGGAAAGAGGCAACCATCGCATATAATCTCCCATCTCTAACCCACTGCCCAAATTCTCTCTCTCTCTCTTATTCTCTCTCTCTCTCTCTCTCTCCCTCTCCCTCTCCCTCTCCCTCTCTCTCTCTCTCTCTCTCTCCCTACCACTCTGTCGCCCAACAAAACACACACACACACACACACACACACACACACACACACACACACACACACACACACACACACACACACACACACACACACACACAGACACACACACACACACACACACACATGTACATAGATGCTAGTGCAAACACAAAGGTGCTCCAATCTGTGAAAACAGTTTACGGAGCAACATTGTACGGGTACATAATAGCCATGTTATAATTTACTCTAACAACTCTAATTATGCCTCTTATTGATTGTGGCAACACATTTTAATAGGAACGCCACGCCTCTTGTATTACTGGTTATTAAAGGTGTTCAATGGCAAATGTGTCACTTCATCTCTACACGTGGTAGATGTGTCGCTGACAGCATCATTTGTCACCCGATTTTAAGTCTACTGTAAACATCTTAAAAAAAAGTTTGCTTCTTTCTTTGCTCTCCCTAAAAGAGAGAGAAAGAGAAAGAGAGGAAAATCGAGGTCATTGTGAACTGCACCAAGTGGGCCAATTTCTGTGTTTTTGCAAATGTGTATTTGCAATTTTCTACTAATTGTTGTGGCAGATCTGTGTCAGTGTGTGTCAGTTTTTTTTTTTTAATAAGTCATACATTTTTCTTCTCTGCTGTCAAGTCCTTCCATTGAGTAAACAAAGAGTTAATACACATCCCTCCAGTTTGAAGCAGTGCAGCCTAGATGGTGCTGGGGCTATCTACATATCTACTATATATATTATCTACCATATTCATCACTGAGTTGCAGCAGTTTTTTGTACACAAATGCCATGCATGAAGTGCACACACACACACACACATGCACACACACACACACGCACACACGCACACACACACGCACACACACACACACACACACACACACACACACACACACACACACACACACACACATTCAATTCACTTAAATGTAGTTATTTTACACGTGTTACAATGATCTCCACCCACAGACCTGTTGACTACTTATTTAGGGGTCTTGGCCATACTCTGCTAAGGCAGGCCCCTTCCACTTAAACCATATGACACCATTGAAAGTCAAATCAGCAACTACAGACCCTCTTCAAAGAATTCAATAAAATGCTGATCAGCTGTTCATATGTTGATACCTTGCCAAAGTGAAGTAAAATTTGGTTGTCGCTATCCATATTGACATAAAGAAATTATAGACCGTTTTGTGTATGTATTGGTATTTCATGGTAACAACATTCTTGATTATATTGAGTTGATCAATTGATTTAGATCATAACAATTCAATAGTGGTGTATAAGAAATTAAGTGTTTTTTATTGGGAAATCATTAAAAACAGCATTAATGGACTTTATTTTTCTCATCAAAAACTTCTTAGACTGAACATATCCCATGTGCCAATCTAATTCTAGTAAATCCTAAAGGGAAGCTGAACTATAATTGGTTATTAGACTTTGTGATTCTGATCATCTGCTATGAGTGGCAGGGGATGTTACATGGAAACTATTGCACATTGTCAAATAAAGTGTCGTTTGGTTACTTGTTAAATAGGAATAATAAATAAATAAAATAAGACGTATGATTACAGCTGAATTCCTCTTTGTGTTGCAACATGCATGCGCAGACCAAAAAGCTAACTTGAGCGCAACACAACTAAAGGCAGGACAAACATTAAAGCTAGAGTGGATTAAAATGATAGGAAATGATGAGGTTAGTAGGGGGTGTTTCTACCTCATCGATCTCAAGTCTCCATGCTCTCAACAATGCATTCCTCTCGCCAGTCACCCTCGATCTAGCGTTAAGCGTACCTTCAGTTTCATCACGTTAGTTTTTGGTCTGCGTGTGACCTTTGCGTTACAAAAACGAGTCCAGCTGCAATCCTAGTCTAATGTTTTAAAAAAAAATGTATTATCTATTTGTTACATACTTGAATACAATGAAGCGGGGGTGCCAACCTGCATGTAGCTCTTTAAAGGTTTGCATTCCATTTTTATGTGAACCTGCCCCCACTTCTTATCAAATACTCTGCTTTGATTTTCTTACAACTCTGTCTTTGTGTCCACCCACTCGTCCCCCCCGCACCCCCCCCCCCCCCCCCCCCCCCCCCCCCCCGAGTAGCCACGGAGCTGTGAGATTGTTTTAGCAGTAGTGAGGTGTTGCCCAGCCCGCCTCGCCCAGCGGGAGGGGTCTTACCCAATAAACGCTGGCCAGCCCAGGTGTGAAGTGAGTCTACGCCTTGGTGTGTGTGACAGCCAGCTCACACAATGCCACATCTTCTTGGAGTGTTTATTTGTATGTGTAAAAACGAAATACATGCTCATGTTTGTGTTGTAAAGTAGTGTCACTTTACATTTACAGGCAGTTGTTGTCGTTGTCATCTGAAGGAAGTGTTGTCAGAAAGAGAAAGGCTGTGAAGCAAGCAAGAGAGACTGAAATAAGATAATGTATCTTTGATCGGCGCCAGCTTGCTTGTTGTTGTTGTTCATCAGCGTACACAGACAAGCATACGTTCACCAACAACTAACACAGAAACCAAAATATCGAGCCAAAATATTGAACTGGTCATTCACAAATCAGTCAAGCGCGCGCGCACGCACACACACACACACACACACACACACACACACACACACACAGACACACACACACACACACACACACCCTGAGGAAGCAGGCCGGTAAGGGAGGCCCTGTTTAATTTTCAGCCTCCCTGTGAAGTTTGAAAATAGTGCCAAGTCCAATGACACGCAGGTACCATCAGCAGGGCCCGGGCGCTCGGTGGCAGCAGCAGGAGGATGCATCCCCCCCCACCACTCCATGATAGCACCCATAGATAAGATCCAATGGACGCAGCTTGCTATCTACTCCACATACAAGCGTGCATACAGGGTACTCACTCACGCATGCACACACACACACACACACACACACATATGTGCATTCACACACACACACACACACACACGCTAGGGTAACAAATAGCAATGAAAAGAAGGGATAGTTTCTCTGGGACAAAGAAATGAAAGGAAATAAATAAACTGCAATCACAGCAGTGGAATGGATGAAACTGTACATCCTAAAAGGTCTTCTGTCTGGAGAAAACACATCTTTGTTTTTCATATTCTCCCTTTCTCACCTTATCCTGATAACATTCTGCCCTTAATCCCTGAACCCTTTCTCCTCCCTTCAGCTGCTTACACTATGACCTACACACACAAGCACACACACACGCGCGCACACACACACACACACACACACTCAAAATCACACACACATTTGTGTGTGTGTGTGTGAATGCGTATGCACACGTCTACAGATGTGTTCAATTGTGTGACTATGGCAGAAATACATCCTGATAACCACCCTCCCTCCCACCCACACACACACACACGCACGATGCATGCTCTCCCCCTCCCCCAATGGGTGGGCACATATTTGCTTTTGCAGAAAGACATAATTTGGCAGGAAACCATCTTATCCCAGGTAGATTTCAATGGTCTTCTCCCTTCTATTCGCCCTATTTCTGCTCCTCTCCCTCTCTTGCTTCTATTGCTTCTCTTTCTCCGTTCACCTCTCATGTCTCACGTCCATCTACCACGACCCCCAACACCACTCCTCACTTCCTCTTTGGCTCGTCCCTCTCCCTTAAATTGGGCTGTCATGGACAATAGAAAAGGATCAGTCAGGGGAGAGAAGTGGCTGACCCCCAACAGACTGTTGGGGACCAGTATCTGATCTTCATGGGAAGGTCTGTTTCACTGTGAACCCTTTTTGAACCCTCACCACACAAGGTTAGTTCATATATGCTGATGCAGGAGGGGAGCAATGGAATATTATAGCAACAGGGGTATGCCCAAGGGATGGCACATGCTCCCCCAAAAGTTTGATTGGCCGCCTGAGTGCCACCTACAAATAAATGTATCAGTTGATAGCCATTAAACTTAAAAACAAAATAACACAGAAAACAGTTGATATTCTGGCACCTGAGCGCATAGCGAGGCACCCATCATCAGATAGCTAAACACTATAACTTAGCTGAAGTAGCACTCGGCTCCAATGACGAGGCAGCATAAAGTCCGTTGTCAACGTGCACTTGTACGTCCATTTACTGAAGATACAGCGTTTCCTTATGGTCAAGTTGTTTCTGATAGTGTGAATATAATACATATTATATATTAATAAATTGTAATTATATATAATATAATATCTGGTTGTGTAGATCGACATCAATGAAGCACCCTGGAGGTGGTGGAGGACTGCAGACTTTCTGGGTAAGGATCATGGTTGGCATAAGAAGTGATGGAGCATTTACATCCGTTGAGATGGTTGTCAGAGGTCTGGTGTTGATTATGGCGGACACCTCTGCCATGATTGTAGACAGAACCTCGTGGCTAAGATGAGAAGGTTGGATCTGGGACAGCATGGAATCCAGAATCCTCCTGGTGACCCCAATCATCCTCTCCCACACACCACCCATGTGAGAAGAATGGGGCGGATTAAAGATCCATGTACAGCCTTCTTCGCTGAGGAACCTGGAGACATTGGGCTCCTTGTCATCTTGTAGGAGTACTTTAAGCTCTGTGCAGGCTCCCTTGAAATGCGTACCACAGTCAGAGTGGATCAGCTTCACGGGACCCCGGATGGCAAGGACTCGACGAAGAGCGTTTATGAAGCTCGATGTGTCTATGGCCTCGATGAGCTCTATATGAACAGCACGCACGCTGCGGCAGGTGAAGATTACTGCCCACCTCTTGCTGTTGGCAGCGCCTCCACGGGTGCATCGAGTAGATATACTCCAAGGGCCAAACACGCCGATGCCTACACTGGTGAAGGGCGGCTCTGTGCTTAGCCGATCTGAAGGGAGGTCAGCCATCTTTTGCTCGGTTGTCTTACCTCGGAGCTTGTTACACGTCACACACTTGTGCAAATGTCTCACAATACATCTCTTGGCTCCAACGATCCAGATGCCATCAGAGTGTATAGCTCCCTCCGTGAAGACCCGGCCTTGGTGCTTGACTCTCTCGTGGTAGTAATTGATGAGTAGAGTGCCGATGTGGCTTCGACCATTGACGATGAGAGGGTGTTTCTCTCCTGCTGTGAGAGTTGAATGATGAAGTCAGCCCCTGATTCTCAGAAGTCCCTTACCATCGAGGACAGAATCCAACTTCCTCAATGGACTGTCATTCCGAACGTCCATGACTTGCTTCAGACAAGACATCTCAGTTTGATATGCTTCGCTTTGGGCACATCCAATGATGCCTGTTTAGCTTTCGACAGATTCTCAGATGAGTGGACTTTCGGACAATGATGCCAGCCTTTACATTCTGTGTCCTCCTTTGCAGTCTTGGCTCTGGTGGTCTCGATGATGTGGATCAGAGTGGCTGTGGCTCTGATGAGAGACTGCCAAGTAGAGAACCTTTCGAATCGCCGAGAGCCCAGGTTTGTGTTGGTGCATGTCGTGAGGTGGGGCGTCAGAATCTGGGTCTACGAGGTTGTAAGATGTTTCCGCAGGAGTGTCTTCTTTTGTAGGTAGCAGCAGGAACTTTGGCCCGGTAAGCCAACTGGTGTTCGAGAGTAGCACTGCAGGTACTGACCTGGTTGCTACATCTGCTGGATTCTGGCTAGTGGGTACGTAGTGCAGGTCAGGGCTCGAGCACTTCCTGATGCATTCTACTCTGTTACTGACATAACATTGTGAATGTAACCCAGCACAACCTTGCTGTCAGTGTAAAACCTCATGTCGTCAATCTTGACATCCAATTCTCTGGAAACCAGTTCTGCGATCTCGAATGCTAGGACTGCACCTCCTAGCTCTAGCCGTGGGACTGTATGGACTGACATAGGAGCTAACTTCGCCTTCCCCATGACAAATCCTACGTGGTCCATGCCACTGTCATCAAACACCTTCAGGTAGGCCACTGCAGGGATAGCTTTCACAGAAGCATCCGAAAAGATGTGCAGCTTTGCGCGCTGGGCGTTAGAAACAGATGTCCTCGTGTAGCAATGAGGAGTCTCAAAGTGTTCGAGAGCTTGTAGTGAATCTCTCCAAGTGATCCACTCTGCTTCCTTTTCAGCTGGGAGGGGCTCGTCCCAGTCAACGGTATCGTGGGTGAGCTCTCTCAGCAGGAACTTTACTTGTATGGAGATCGGAGCTGCTAGACTAAGTGGATCGAACAAACTGTTCACAGTAGCAAGCACACCTCTGCGTGTGAAGGGCTTTTTAGTGCTGGTGACCCGGACGGTGAATGTATCGTTGCTCAGGTCCCAGTTCAATCCTAGACTGCAACTGTATTGTAGGAGAATCCATTTCTAGGTCGAGGTCCTTCAAGTCCTTGGCGTACTCAGAGGACGGAAATGCTTGCATAACTGCAGGACAGTTGGATGCAATCTTGTGGAGGTGTAGGTTGGACATACTCAGCATACCTCGTGCTGCTTTGAGTAAGCTGACGGCTTCAGTTACGGAGGGCAGAGATTTGAGGCCATCGTCCACATAGAAGTCTTTATGTATGAACTCCTTTGCTGCACTGCCAAACTCATCTTCTCCGTGTAGAGCAGCTCGTCTGAGGCCGTAGGTTGCTACCGCTGGAGAGGGGCTGTTGCCAAATACGTGGACAAGTATCCGTAATTCGACAACCTCATCCGTAGGGTCGTTGTTCTTAAACCATAAGAATCTGAGGAATGGTTCGAGCAGGGCGAGAAGTGAGAGTAGCGCCCATTCTCGAGAATGTGAGTGCGGAACACGCTTGCACCTTTGGGTTTGTGAGCTGTGCCAAGACAGACTTCACCGAGAATGACCCAGCCGAGATCCAAGCATTGTGCATATGGTGCGTTATTAGGTCCGTTGCGCTGATCTCTCACCTTGTGGGCCTGTAGGACATCACGGCCAAGGAGAAGCAGGATCTGAGCCTCTGGGTCGAGTGGAGGAATATGCTGAGCAATGGAGTTGAGGTGAGTGTGATACTTCGCCACTTCTGGAGTAGGTATCTCCGACCTGTCTTCAGGGATGTAGTTGCACTCTATGCAAGTTGGGAGATTTATGCTGAGACTTCCATCCAACGGTTGCGCAGTGAAGCTCGTGGCTCTCCTTCCAGACATCTCAGTGAGACCGGCACACGTCCGGAGTGTGTAGAGAGCATCTGTGCCTTCGAGGCCAAAGAGGTCGAAGAACTCCGATCTGGCGAGTGATCCGTTGCTCTGGTCATCAAGAATAGCGTAGAGTCTCTCTGACCTGTCCGGTTGTCCCTTAGGATGCACTGTGATGAGGTAGATTTAGAGCATGAGCATGGGCCGTTGTTTTCTCCACACTTGGAGTTCACGGTAGGAGATGGTTCACGCATCTCCTCCCCGCCGTTCTCTGATTCAGGGGTCCGGCTATTCCATGGAGCTGGTCCAGGGTGAAGAGCTGCTATGTACCTGTCACTGTTGCACTCTTTACACTGAACTACAATCTACACCTTTGGTGAGATATTTGCTTGAAGATTAACATCTAAAACATATCCCAGCTTCTTTGAGAAACGTCTTGCGTTCTTTGATGGTTTTGGTTCTAAAGCCTCTACAATGTTTAAAGGGGTGAGGCTTACTGTGGATAGGGAATTGCCTACTGACATCTGGGCTAGCACTGGGTGTCTCTGTAGTGTCAGAGTCAGACATAAACGAGACCTCTGTCCTGTGTGAGGAAATTACGTTTCTGGAGCTACTCATCTTCTTTACTGCGTTGTCTGGCTTCTTTGTTGTGGCAGCTGAAGAGGACAGGTAGAAACTTGGGTCGTTGCGGATGTGGGCCTCTCTGCAGACAAAGTCGGCAAAGTAGGCGAATGGTGGGAAATGCACCTTGTGGTGTAGCTTGTACTTACTCCCATGAGAGATCCATTTTTCTTGGACACTGAATGGCAACTTCTCCACTATGGGGTTCAGGCCTCTAGCGGTGTCTAGGCAAGTCAGCCCAGGTAACTTGCCCTCTAGCCGTGCTGATTCTAGCTCTTGTAGCAGGTCACTGAGTTTTCTGAGCTTCCGAGGATCATTGTTGTTGATCTTAGGAAACTTCTCCACTCTGTCGAAGAGAGCCTTCTCAATCGTCTCTGGCGACCCATAACACTCCTGAAGGCGAGACCACGCCATTTTCAGGCCTTGAGTTGAGTTGTTGACGTGGACAGCTCTAATCCGCTTGACGTGTGCTGAAGACTACGGGCCTAACCACTTATTTAGCAGATCGAGCTCTTCGCTGCAGGTAAGTTCCTTCAATGGAGTTTAGGAAGCTTGACCTCCATGCCCAGTAGCTTTCAGGTTGATCGTTGAATTTGGTGAAACCGTAGCTCAGATGTTCCCGCCGAGCGAGGAATGTAGCGATACCTGTACCAGGTGTCGCCAAACCCTGTACGGTCGGCAGAGGGAGTATGAGGAGCTTGCCTGTGGAGAGTGGATGAGAGTGGTCAATGAGACCTCATGGGGTAGAAGCCGTGAGGGTTACCATCAGGGTCTGGCTTTACTAGCTGGGTAGTTGTAACATGTGGTCTTGTTCTGTTGAGAACACCATTGGAGAGGTCTGGAGTGGCACTGTTGAAGGCTGCAGGATCATATTGCTGAGGCTCACCGGCTGGGTCGGTGAGCGTAGGCTCAGGGGCTGCTTTGGAATGACACTCAACGTACTCGCTGGTTCTTTCTTGTGTATATTGAAGTGGGAGAGATCCGATGTTTGGGGCTCTGGAGCCTCCCTCGAATTCTGCTGCAGAAGACCCGAGCGCTTCAGCCTCTGCTGCTGCAATCTCTTTGTCTAGCTTTAACGTGGCGAGGGCAGCATCCATCCGAGCTTTTTCTAATAGCTCGTTTTCTTTCTGAACGATGGCTGTGCAGGCACGTGCAGCTAACACTTTAGCCCGTGCTTTAGCTGCAGCTAAGCTAGCAGAAGACATTTCTGAGCTTGAGCTGGAGCTGCCAGCTACAGACCTAATAACATAGCTCTCCTCTGCTGATGGAGCTGCCTGCTGTTCTTCTGTGGGTTGAGTAGAATCCATCTTGTTGCTTTACGAGATCAGGCAGGCACAACTGGAGCCACTAATGAAGAGTCCTTCTCTTGTTCACGTCTGCTGTGTAGAACCCGCTGTGATGCTGTTTTTTCACTATTCTGGCACCTGAGTGCGTAGCGAGGCACCCATCACCAGATAGCTAAACACTATAACTTAGCTGAAGTAGCACTAGGTAGCTCTAATGACGAGGCAGCATAAAGTATGTTGTCAACGTGCACTTGTACGTCCATTTAATGAAGATACAGCGTTTCCTTATGGTCAAGTTGTTTCTGATAGTGTGAAACTGTAAATAAACCAATGAAAAATGACTATGAAATAACATAAATAAATGTTATGATATACAGTGAAATACGAGCAGAAATAATTTCTGTAAACATAGATAAACTAATGTACTCACAAACAAAGCTTCTCCAAGGCTTACACAGGCAGATGAAGCCAGATGAACAGAGAGATCTTTAACCTAACTTGCTTTACAGGAAAATGGCGGCTAACCTCTGAACTGATCAAGAGACTAACAACAATGTGACTTTAAACAACTAATAAGAACGCAAACATCTAAATTAACAGGAATAGGCTGCATTCTACTTCCTGGCCTACGGGGGGTTTCAGAACACTTAAACAGAATGAATGCATGGAACATTACAGTTGAATTTAAACTACACAATAATAAACAATATTTGTACACATTTGTTTAGTCTCAGAGTATGGTTTATACATATTAAAAAAATATTATTATATATTATAAATATTTATAAATAATTACCTTTAGTTATTTTTATAATATTCATCACACTGCAAGAAACCTCAAAACAGGACA
>JACYXH010000009.1:42500-67500 GCA_026745465.1 Lota lota | reverse complement strand
CATGGGATGGTTACCTGATCTCCTGCTCCTTCTCTCTATCTGACACTGTGTGAATGTTCGCTCCTCTGTTCCTTCATATCCCCACAGGGCTGACATAACACCGCAAGGAGATGTTGGTGAGATGTTATGAGAAGGGTATTGAGCGTTTGGCTGAAGATACCTGCATCCAGGGGTACTGCTGCGGTCCAATGTTGTGTTGATTGTGTTGTAAACATCTGGGACTACTGTGTGTCTACTTTGACCAAGGCTCTTCAGTTGATTCTAGGAAAACCTTTTAGTTATTTGACTTCTTCTTCACTGAGATGTGTGTCCTGTGCCATACGGGTTGCAATGATATGCCATGCATCGCCAGACATTGCATCCTTCGAAATGTGCATATTTAAAGATCCTTTAATCTGAAAGAGGGTAAATGTGGAAATAATGCAACCTATTTTATTTCAAACTACTATTTTTATCTTGAAGTCGTGAAGTGTGTTTAACCTTACATGGATGAAAAATAACTTGTTCATTCATATGCAGTCATAGTACAGGTGCATTTGTGTGTGTGTGTGTGTGTGTGTGTGTGTGTGTGTGTGTGTGTGAATGTGTATGCACACGTCTACAGATGTGTTCAATTGTGTGACTATGGCAGAAATACATCCTGATAATCACCCACCCTCACACACACACACACACACACACACACACACACACACACACACACACACACACACACACACACAACCCCCATTACCCCCTCCTTTTACCTTCTCAGTCTTTCTCTTTCCCCTCTCTCCCTATCAGAGCCTTTTTTCTCTCCTATTTCTTTCTCCTTTATTCTGTCTCACTCTCTGCCTCTCTCTCCCTCTCTCCCTCTCTCTCTCTCTCTCTCTCTCTCTCTCTCTCTCTCTCTCTCTCTCTCTCTCTCTCTCTCTCTCTCTCTCTCTCTCTCTCTCTCTCTCTCTCTCGCTCTCTCTCTCTCCTAGCCCACCTTGACAATGAGCCTCGCTCCTTCATTTGCATGTCGCAATGGGCCCCCAGCACACATGTGTTGTGGCCAGACAAGTGTAGCGTTACAGCAGAGGGAGGGAGGCTGGGGATGTGGGTGGGGGTGGGGGGGGGGGGGGGGGGGGGGGGGTCTGTGGAGACAAGTTACCACGGGGAAAGGTTAATACAGACAATAAGGGACCCAGATAATGGGAATTGGGTTCCTGTTTTTTTTTCTTCTTCTCAACCTCTTATCGGTCCAGCACGATTGCTCCGAACAAAGAGGTAGGGAGTATTTAAAGGGCCCGCTCTGTCTTGTCCCCGGCACAGCACATGTGTGTGTGTGTGTGTGTGTGTGTGTGTGTGTGTGTGTGGGTGGTGTGTGTGTGTGTGTGTGAGTGAGTGTGGGTGGGTGCATGTATGTGTGTGTGTTGTGTGTGCTGTGTGTGATGTGTGTGTGTGTATGTGTGTGTGTGAGTGAGTGTGAGTGCGTGTGTGCGTGTGTGTTGTGTGTGCTGTGTGTGTGTGTGTTTGTATGTATGTGTGTGTGTGCTGCACATGATCAAGCCTGTTGTAACACTACACTGTAACAATACCATTACTGCGGTATCATGCATTACTCATATACAAAGCTGTGTGGTAAAATGATTTACCAATGGTTAATCCGTTTTTATAATCTCAATTGACATGTGTCAATATGATTAACAAATCAATAATGGCATCCACTTTGAGTAATGTTAGCTGTCAAGCATCAACATATCTTACAAATTCACAAGAACAGCATTTGCTCAATTAAATAATTTGTATCGATCAAACTAAGTATAATTATTAATACTTGTAATAAATGTAATTGTATGTAGATACATGTGATGTTGTGATGATGAACGTGAAGATATGGTAGTTTCCCAACAACTGGATAATTTAGCCACATTAAAGTCTGTGTTAGGTATTGAAAAGCACACTAAAGGCTTTCTCTGCACCTCTAGAGGTCATTAATGGAAACGCAATTCACAAGCAACACAACGTTGGGAATTAAAACCTACACTTTTTTAAAGTTGTGATTGCATGACCTTGGTCATTCTTCTTCTTTTAGTCTTTAGGACATATTTGCATCACAAAAGAAACCAACATCAAATATTTTTGATGTTGGTTTATTTGTTACTATGGTACAACTATAAACTCTCAGATAATTAAATCGTAAATCCTCTTTATGTTTCATTTAGTAGACTGACAACACAGTACTTTTCAATGGAAATTAAATATAGTATTACAAATACATGGTATAATTCAAGGAAAACTATCGTTTTTTTGTGCAATGAAACATTCTCTATTCTCTGAGATCTATTCTTGATAACTGGATATGTTTGGACAATCACTTTGCAACCTGCGAGCCAATGCTTCTGAAATGGATTCACATAAAGGTACTTTGCAAATAAATTGACATCCAGTAAAAGCATTCAGTACTAGTAATTTCAAATCCATCCATAGGAGTTCAAACTGTGTCTCCCATACAAGGAATTGATGTTTGCGATTTGAATAATCATGTTTTGCAATACATTAAGAGCAAAGGAGAGTGGCTGCCTGAGTGAAAGTGAGAGGGTAGAGACAGAATGATAGAGAGAGCATGATCCTTGTGCGCATTTGTCTGTCTGTAGACAGACCAACCAGTCTCTTGCCTTCCTGTCAAGTGACTACTGTCTCCATGACATTTAAGCCATTAATGAAGCCATTAATTAATTATTGGCGTAATTCATGAATTACCCCAGCTGTGTGATACGTTTTTTTCTGTCACCAACCAAGTCTTCCTCCCGTTCACCCTTTAGTGAAGTAAATAAATGGTGTTCCCTGTGGGCTTTCCTCATTTTGAGGGACTAGACATTAGATATGTAGACATATTCTGATATTCTGCATTACCTATTTACCTATCTATATATCAGTATATCTATCTATCTATCTATCTATCTATCTATCTATCTATCTATCTATCTATCCATCCATCTATCCATCCATCCATCCATCCATCCATCCATCCATCCATCCATCCATCCATCCATCCATCCATCCATCCATCCATCTATCTATCTATCTATCTATCTATCTTTTCATTTTTCTTTTGATCTATCTATCTGTCCTTCTGTCTGTCTGTCTGTCTCTCCGTCTGACTGTCTGTTTCCATATGTTTAGTTCTTGAATAACTTTGGACACACATTGCAATGTTAACTAATTCCGATTTAACCATCTCCCCTAATAAATTCATTGCTAAGTGGTCAAAATATTTGCAGACAAATGCCCAAGATTTACAATATTCGGCATTGGCAACGTTGAACTCAAAGCTGCATAATAATGTTGTTAATTTCTGCAATATGAAGAATATAATATTATTATGTATTGTCTTTGAGTGAGTGTGGTAATATAATAATATGAGACGACGGTTGCACATGAAATTTGACATTGACATTTAGAGAGGGATTGCTGAAATGGCTAGGAACATAGTAAAATAACATGATCGTAAAAATAGTTGACCAGATAAGAAAGTAGAAAGGCAATCTGACAGTGCTGAAGAGCTCCATGGCCATGGCAACAGCGAGTGCCCAGGAAGGATTCCACAGACCAAAACAAACGCACCAGAAGAGCTGATTGGGTCCACAGCACGCCTGTCAAGTGCCCATGCCATGCTCACGTGAAGGAAACACATATAGTTCACACATGTAAACACAGTGCTTATACTGTAGCCCCCCCCCCCCCCCCCCCCCCACTTCATGGAATGGACGACTAAAAATAGAAGTGTGTGTGTGTGGGGGGGGGGATGGATTTCCTCCCGAGGGGACGACAGCCCATTTGTTTTCATTTTGCAGATGGTCGTTTACCCCCCCTCACCTCCTTCATCTCTCTCTCGCTCTCTCTCTGTCTCTCTCTCTGTCTGGCCCCCCTCCCCCAAGGCTCTGGTGTCTCATCTGCCTTGGCGGGCCCCTCTTCTAACATATCTCATATTATTCTCTAATGGATTGTGGAAGAACGGGGGGGGGGGGGGGGGGGGGGGGGGGGAAATTGGTGGTGGGGCCTCAAAACATGACCTACTAAAGAGCAGACGGTGAGTTTGCCTTTTGATTTATGGCAGCAGCCCTGTGGGACAATGCTGCGCTAACGTGCTTTGTGTTGTGTGTTGATCAGTGGGAGGTGGGAGCTAGTTAGGCTAACAGAGAACACCAGGCAGCATTCACATGTGGCCGCGAGGATAGAACATGAGGAACCATTTTATTCAAATTTGAGTTTTTGGAAACTTTACATATAATCTTTTTTTATAATACATTTTCTACATCTACATAGAGCTTTGCAGAAAGTATATTGCATATGTAAGCCTTGTTTTGTAGTGCACATCGTTTAATACATACTGTTATCAGAAGATTGAACATGTCTCTCTGTATCCTTAACATCTATATCTGTACACATGAATAGACCACAATTTATGTAAGTTGTATTCATACAAATCTTCAAATATCCGTGCATTATATAAATATAATAAATGAAAAGTAAAAAATGAAAAGTAAAAAATGAAAAGTAAAAAATGAAAAGTAAAAAAGCCTCTTCACAAATCAATGTGTTTGTTTTTTATACAACCATACAACCTCCGTATTTCAGCACCAGTACAACCAGTTTTGGTGTGTGTGTGTGTGTGTGTGTGTG
Organism: Lota lota; assembly: GCA_026745465.1. NCBI lineage: Eukaryota > Metazoa > Chordata > Actinopteri > Gadiformes > Lotidae > Lota > Lota lota. The sequence goes on along the minus strand of JACYXH010000009.1, from coordinate 62,850 downwards.
TGTCTGTGTCTGTGTGTGTGCTGTGTGTGTGTGTGTGTGGGTGTGTCGGTGTGTGGGTGTGTGTGAATGTGTGTGTGTGTATGTGTGTGTGTGTGTGTGTGTGTGTCTGTAAATGTATGAATGTGTGTTTTGTGCTGTGTGTGTGATTGTGTGTGTGTTGTGTGCTGTGTGCAGCGTGTTTGTGAATGTGTGCTGTGTGTGTGTGTTGTGTGCTGTGTGCAGTGTGTGTGTGTGTGTGTGTGTGTGTGTGTGTGTGTGCTGTGTGTGTGTGTGTGTGGGGGGGGGGGTGGGTGTGTGGGTGGGTGTGTGAATGTCTGTGTGTGTGTGTGTGTAAATGTATGTGTGTGTGTTTTGTGTTGTGTGTGCTGTGTGTGTCTTTGTATGTGTGTGTGTGCAGTGTGTTGTGTGTGTGTTGTGTGTGCTGTGTGTATCTCTGTATGTGTGTGTGTGTGTGCAGTGTGTTGTGTGTGTGTGTTGAGCGTGTGCTGTGTGTGTGTGTGTGTATGTGTGTGTGGGAGGGATATATGAGTTTGAGTGATGGTGCAGCAGTTGGTGTTGTAGTGTGAATCGGGAGAGCTGTGAGAAGAAGAAAAGGAAGGAAGGAAGGAAGGAAATGAAGGAAGGAAGGAAATGAAGGAAGGAATGAAGGGAGGAAGGGAGAAGGAAAGGCTCAAACATACGGAAGAAGTGAGGAAGGGAGAGACACGGCCTGATAGGTTGACTCTGACAGAAGCATAAGATAAGCACAAGTGTGAATGTGTCTGAGGTTTGTAAAAATCCCTTACTTGCTTAATTCTGTTGGATGAATATAGTTGTCTTTATAACATGTGCACAAACACATACCGGTAACAATTGTATATGCAATTTGGACCATATGTACTATGTGCATATTTTCTCATCCTTGTATAGTTTCCATCCTAGGTTTTGGGAACAGCGAGGGAGGGGTGGAAAGAAGATGGACAAAAGAAGGAGAAGCAAGAGTGAAAGATGACATGAGATGGCCAGTTCAGCTGCCATATCCGAAAAGCTCACTTCGTGTCTTGCTGACCTGACAATGGCATGTTCTGCAGTCATGGAATGACAATCCATGAAAACAATGATGATGAACGAGTCATTATTCAAATGATATGTGCTTGAAGTTATCCTGAATTTATATTGCGTTTCACTTAATAATTCAGTCTGAAGATTCTTCCATGTGAGCCTGAGACTTGATGGGCTTGCTTCCACCTAAACCTATCGCGTAGAGTTGCTTCCACCTAAACCTATCACGTAAAGTTGCTTCCACCTAAACCTATCACGTAGAGTTGCTTCCACCTAAACCAATCACGTAGAGTTGCTTCCACCTAAACCTATCACGTAGAGTTGCTTCCACCTAAACCTATCACGTAGAGTTGCTTCCACCTAAACCAATCACGTAGAGTTGCTTCCACCTAAACCTATCGTGTAGAGTTGCTTCCACCTAAACCTATCACGTAGAGTTGCTTCCACCTAAACACATTGTAGCAATGTCCACTACTACACGCCAACTAGGTGGCTCCCATACTCCACCTAGGTGACTTTCCTCGGGCTCCTCCAAACCAATGGACACAGGGTGGTGATGTTGAACCGGTTTATTGTAAAGGTTGCATGGAATGAGGCATGCAGCTGGTGCTCCATGCTGCCATGCCAGAGAGCTCTCCCTGAGTGTGTGTGGTGGTGGCTGGTTTAACCTGTGCACACTGATTGCTCAATGTGCAACAGGTGTGCAGCCTCACCCAGCTCCAGACTCCAATCAGTCTGACTCAGGCCAGGTGAGGCTGCTGAAACCAGCCACCATCCACACACACCGCCACATACCCCCAACACCCAATTGAAGCTGGGGAAAATCCCCAGCTGAAACCTACTCCCCCCCCCTCCCCCCCCCTCCTCCTCCACCCCCATCCAAAAAAGAATTACATAAACCAAACTCTGACCCAGGGTTACCATACCTAAAATAAACAACCGGACTCTGACCAGGGTTACCATACCTAAAATAAAAAAACAAACCCAACCCCATAGTCCCCACACCTCCCCAGGGTGACACCCCAACCCACCCTCCCCCTCCATCCTGGAGACTCGGAGGCCTGGGCTGCTGCCTTGACTGGCGGAGGTGTCGACGGACTTGGCGGTTGACACCCCAACCCACCCTCCCCCTCCATCCTGGAGACTCGGAGGCCTGGGCTGCTGACCAAGGGCTGTCTGGACGGGCTGGTGGAGGAGTTGGTTGGGCAGCGGCGCTGGCTGGATGCTGGGGCGGCTAGCCGCAGACGGTTGCCCATGGCGGTTGCTGAGCTGCCGCCGCGGATCCACAGCACCGTTGGGGAAAGGGATGTTGTTGGGAGAAGGCTGTCCGTCGTCGCTGCTGGGCCCAGTGCGCCCCCGGACAGCCTTCCTGTGTCCAAACGCAGTTTGGAGAGGCCCCGTATTGGGCGCCAGTGTAGCAATGTCCACTACTACACGCCACCTAGGTGGCTCCCATACTCCACCTAGGTGACTTTCCTCAGGCTCCTCCAAACGAATGGACACAGGGTGGTGATGTTGAACCGGTTTATTGTAAAGGTTGCATGGAATGAGGCATGCAGCTGGTGCTCCATGCTCCAATGCCAGAGAGCTCTCCCTGAGTGTGTGTGGTGGTAGCTGGTTTAACCTGTGCACACTGATTGCTCAATGTGCAACAGGTGTGCAGCCTCACCCAGCTCCAGACTCCAATCAGTCTGACTCAGGCCAGGTGAGGCTGCTTAAACCAGCCACCATCGACACACACTGCCACACACATCCTTTCTTGTATTTTCCTAGTGTGTGCTCTACAGTGCACATATATAAAGATGGCGGCGAGAAAGAGGGATGCTGTCAGATTGAACCACGAAACCGAGGAAAGGTTTGTGGAGCAGTGGCAACAATACCCTGCCTTTTTTTTTACGTTTCCTCGAGGGAGTACCATTACAGAATCCAAAAAGATAAAGGTTGGCTAGGACTGGTGGAGGAACCTCAGCAACCCGGTGAGTAGCTACACTATATTGCCAAAAGTATTGGGACACCCCTCCTAATCATTAAATTCAGGTGTTACAAACACTTCCATGGCCACAGGTGTATAAAATCAAGCACCTAGGCATGCAGACTGCTTCTACAAACATTTGTGAAAGAATGGGTCGCTCTCAGGAGCTCAGTGAATTCAAGCGTGGTACCGTGATAGGTTGCCACCTGTGCAATAAGTCCATTCGTGAAATTTCCTCACTACTAAATATTCCATGGTCAAGTGTTAGTGGTATCATAACAAAGTGGAAGCAATTGGGAACAACAGAAACTCAGCCATGAAGTGGTAGGCCACATAAAATCACAGAGCGGGGTCAACGCATGCTGAGGCGCACAGTGCGCAGAAGTCACCAACTTTCTGCAGAGTCAATAGCTACAGACCTCCAAACTTCATGTGGCCTTCAGATCAGCTCAAGAACAGTGCGTAGACAGCTTCATGGAATGAGTTTCCATGGCCGAGCAGCTGCATCCAAGCTTTATATCACCAAGTGCAATGCAAAGCGTCGGACGCAGTGGTGTAAAGCACACCGCCACTGGACACTAGAGCAGTGGAGACGTGTTCTTTGGAGTGACAAATCACGCTGGCAATCCGATGGACGAGTCTGGGTTTGGCGGTTGCCAGGAGAACGGTACTTGCCTGACTGCATTGTGCCAAGTGTAAAGTTTAATGGAGGCGGGATTATGGTGTGGGGTTGTTTTTCAGGGGTTGGGCATGGCCCCTTAGTTCCAGTGAAAGGAACTGTTAATGCTTCAGCATACCAAGACATTTTTGGACAATTTCATGCTCCCAACTTTGTGGGAACAGTTTGGGGATGGCCCCTTCCTGTTCCAACATGACTGCGCACCAGTGCACAAAGCAAGGTTCATGAAGACATGGATGAGCGAGTTTGGTGTGGAGGAACTTGACTGGCCTGCACAGAGTCCTGACCTCAACCTGATAGAACACCTTTGGGATGAATTAGAGCGGAGACTGCGAGCCTAGCCTTCTCGTCCAACATCTGTGCCTGACCTCACAAATGCGCTTCAAGAAGAATGGTAAAAATTCCTATAAACACACTCCTCATCCTTGTGGAAAGCCTTCCCAGAAGAGTTGAAGCTGTTATAGCTGCAAAGGGTGGGCAGACTCCATATTAAACCCTACGGATTAAGAATGTCATTAACCTTCATGTGCATGTAAAGGCATGCGTCCCAAAACATTTGGCAATATAGTGTAGTTAACTAGCACTCTCCACTAGCACTGAGCTTCGCGGGATGCCTTTGCAGCTACAGTAGCATGTAGGTCATTTCCAGATATACAGTTGGCTATTCCATGTGATCAGCAGCGCCAAGTCTTGACCCTCCTCCCCAACGACCTATGACCTTGTGAAAGGCAGCCTAGAATGAAAGCTCGGGGTCATACTTGTAGGGTTGCCAGTCTCCCAGCCAAGACATGACAAGCATTTATGGCACTGCGATTGCCTAATCTGACACGGTGAACATCGTGAAAGAGAAAGATATTGTGTAGTCTGATTCGGGCATTCGCGGAAATGCATGCCGAATTCACATGGAGCCGAGTAGCCTAGCACTCACGTGACACCAGACCCCGAATCGCAGGATTCAAAGTCTGCAACCTGGCAAACAACATGCATCATTTCAGTTTTTTTCAGCGGTTTCTCCAACTATGACCTCTCTGAGATGCCGGTTTATGTTCTTCAAACTCCAAGGCTCCTTCCCTCCTCCTTCGTACTACATGCTGCACAACACAAAGACTCATCGGCATTCCAGCGACCACATTACATTCTCACTTCTCATTCAGTTGAGGAATGCACTGATGGATTTAGTAAGTCGCTTCATGGTTGTCGATGGATGTTGTTGCTGGCCTGTAAGTGGTGTAAACCTTTACCACGCACACACACACACCCACGCACACACACACAAACCCACACACACACACACACACACACACACACACACACACACACACACACACACACACACACACACACACACACACACACACACACACACACACACACACACACACACACAAAGTCAAATACGCACACACACTGGACACATGCACGCACATGCACCAAATCACACACAAACAAACACACACACAAACACACATAAACACGCACGCACACCCTGTTCTATAGCTTACTCTATCCACTCCCTCGTTCTATTGTGATGTGGAGAACGCTCTTGATTGGATACTACCCATCCCCCCACTTCCCTCTCCAATCCCCTCGCTCTCCTGTCTTTTCCTCCTCCAGCCGTCCTCGGTGGTTAAGGGTAAGGGACTTAAAAGGTGTCTTATCTCAGATTCATCAGGTCTTCAATTGGTCCAGGGTCATTGCTGGACAGCCATAACCCTTTGTAGTGGGCACTTGCTGTGGACGGTAGATATGGTGTCAGTTAAGCTCCCCCCCCTCCCCCCCCCCCCCCCTCCCCCCCCCCCCTCCCCCACTGGACCATCTTGTTTAGGTTTCAGCGAATTGTGTGTGTGTGCTGGTGTGTGTGTGTGTTTGTGTGTGTGTGTGTCGGTGTGTGTGTGTGTGTGTGTGTGTGTGTGTGAATGTATGTTTGTGTGTGTATGTAGCTGTGTGTGTGTGTGTTTGTGCATTCATGTTGTTGTGTGATTGGAGTTTTGTGTACTGGTATGCATGTGTCATTTTGTGTATGTTTGTAAAAGCAATTATGCAAAAACCCTACCAAATAAATGCGCTGGTTTTCTGAAACTGAAAATAAGATTGTTGAGCTTTAGGTGCTTCTCGGTACTTACACAAATAAGACACATCAACCTAGTATGTTTTCAACCTTTAGGTGGCAGCAAACACATTGAAGGAGACTAGAGTGTAGTTACTCTTTAACATGGAAATACTAGGAGCATTTCCATAGAGTATTAGTCTAAACACATTTCTGGGTATGAAATAGAGCTCAAATATGAGCTGGAAGCTCAGCGCTTAGCTCTCCTATTCACCCAGCAGGAGCCATCAATTCCACCATTTTCCTCTCTATCCTTCTCCCCAGAGCTAGATTGGTGAATCAGAAACCAATACGTAAAATATTCAAATTAATTTGTTTCATATTCCTTGGTTACATTTTTTGCGTGGGGCATATTTGGAAGATTTAGAACATATTTGTGCCTGCTGCTCCCTGCCATTATATGCTTCAATTCATACATCTATTTGTGAGCCCATAAAACAGGCATTGACTACCCATGTAAATTGTGTTCCCCACAATAAATTATATGCATACTTGCAAAAATACATAACTGCCGTCGGTCTCTGCGCTCCATGTCCCCGGCATGCTAATAGCAGCGTTCTGGGAGACCAATGATGCCGCTTCCATTATTTTTCCATTTAGCCGTAATTTTGCAGAGGAAGTTAAGGTTGGCAAAATTGCCTCCCCGCCCACCCCCCCCCCCCCCCCCCCTCACCACTTGCCCTAGCCAGCTCCTCTTCCCTGCTTCCCATTTCACCCATGTCTGTCTTTCCTTCTGCAACTTGTTTGCCTCAGATGCAAGTCACGTTGGGACAGAGGTCTTCTTGTTTTGTTTTCGCAAGGCAGTTGATTTCAGGAAGTGGCCGGGCAGTGCTTTGTTTTCTGTATTTCTCTCAAGCTGATGGGAGTTTAGTGGTAGACATGTGGGAGGGTTCCTCTGCGATCCCAGTGAAATGGACACCATGAGAAAAGATTGGAGCCCAGTACACGATCTAGACTGTGTCCATCTTCACACAAAAATGCAGTTGATTGCGTAACCCCGAGACCGTGTGACAATATCGATGCATGGCATGTTTCTCAATGGTCATGGTTTTCATTGCAAGAAGACGCATTGTGTGTGGGGGTGTGAGGGACAAAGGTCACGAGAGGGGCTGCAAACACACACACGCGGCGTGCACGCACGCACGCACACATGCTCACACATGCACACACATGCACACACACACGGACAAACACACACACACACTCACGCACGCGCAAGCACACACAAACACACACAGATACACACACAACTACGCAAGCACACACACATACACATACAGACACACACACACACACACACACACCCACACATCGACTAAACGATAGACTAAAGTTGCTCATGCACACAGCTCACACACAGCTCATGCCGTGCCGCAAACCAATAAAATTGCAAATTTCCCTCCATATTTTGACGATTTTCACAATATCCTAAATAAACAGTAGCCTCAGTGCACATACCCCCCTCCCCTCTTCTATCTATGGCTCCCATACCTCCCCCCCCCCCTGTCCACAGCATTAAATATTAATTCTGTGCGTGGCTGGGATGACTCAACGCACAGGCAGTGTCCGCATTGGATGGGCGGCCCCACCCTGCTGTAGGTAAACACTAGTGAGATTACACCACCACCGCCTTCACCCATCACATCCACTATCTCCTCCGTCACCACCGCCACTTCCTCCTCCCTCTGTCTGCCCGTCCGTCTGTCTTCATGCCGACCTGTCTGTCCGCCTGCCTAACCCCGTTCCAGGCCTTGTATGGGACGCTCTGGGGAGAGACGGCGGGACTTTGAGTCACATGGGATTGGCAAGGTTTAGCGAGGCCAGAGAGGGGGAAGGACTGTCAATAGAGGAATATCAGTTTCCGTTTTGGATGTTGCTTTGTTGAATTCTTCGTCAAATAAAGAAAAAATCGTATTTATTCTCCTTGTCTTTGTTGTTGTTCTTCTTGTCATCTTCATCTTCTTCCAGGTGCTTGCAGTGGTGGTGGTGGGGGTGGTGGTGGTGGTGGTGGTTGGGGTAGAGGTAGTGGTGGTGGTGGTGGTGGTGGTTGGGGTAGAGGTGGTGGTGGTGGTGGGGGTAGAGGTGGTGGTGGTGGTGGTGGGGGTAGAGACGGTGGTGGTGGTGGTGGTGGTGGTGGTGGGGGTAGGGGTGTTGGTGGAGTGGTGGTGGGGGTAGAGGTGGTGGTGGTGGTGGTGGTGGGGGTAGAGGTGGTGGTGGGGTGGTGGTGGTGGGGGTAGAGGTGGTGGTGGTAGGGGTGGTGGTTGAGGTGGTAGTGGTGGTGGGGATTGTGGTGGTCGAGGTGGTAGTGTTGGTGGGGATTGTGGTGGTCGAGGTGGTGGTTGAGGTGGTGGTGGGGGTAGAGGTGGTGGTGGTAGGGGTGGTGGTTGAGGTGGTTGTGGTGGTGGGGATTGTGGTGGTCGAGGTGGTGATTGAGGTGGTGGTGGTGGTGGTGGTAGGTGGAGGTGAGACTCACCATGATATGTTTGCTTCATGTATGCGTGGTCATGGAGCCGAATAATCCCAACCTCAATTGGGCGATTTCTTTTGACCTGTTTCAGAAATTATTTTACAGCAAAATATTACATGACATTTATTTAGCAAGTAAATTGTTTGTTTTCTGTGGGATATTTTTTGTTTCCTGTTACAATATATTAGATGTAAGGCAGCAACCTAGTATTGTGGTGGATAAGGAAACAGATTGTTTGTCATCCAGTAAGTATATTCTCCAAACAGTATACAGACACAGACAGTCAGGCAGACACACACACACACACACACACACACACACACACACACACACACACACACACACACACACACACACACACACACACACACACACACACACACACACACACACACACACACACACACACACAAACACTCACACACTGGCCTGCAGCAGATTGCACTAACAAAACCCACTGTTCTCCCCCAGGTCACCGGTCTTCCACTTATATATGCAACATGCCACTCTAGTAAAGCTCCACAAGGGGCGCCAGAGTACACTAAATGGCAACGTTCAATTTGCTGGCTAACTTTTAACAGGTGGATTGACTCTTTATCCTAAACATCTATGAGAGGATGCAAACAAACTGATAAATAAGAGCAGGAATAGGAGAAGGAAAAACGATCACGAAAAGTCACACACAAGCACCCATGTGCACAAAAAAACATATACACATGTGCACACACACATACACAGACACACACAAACACACACACACGTACACAAGCAAGCAGACACACTAACATAGACACATTTATTTTAATTTCTAGATGCTGATGTAAGACAATCTGAGTTTGTGTTTTTTAAATGATGGAACATTTGAAGAAAACATTCATACTCAGCTAAAACATTGCTTTCCTCTGACTCCTAACGATGCTAGATATCGTAGAGCCATTGGATTATTAAGGGAAGCTATATTCTGAACTCAAACTCAAGTTATTTTGGCTGAAGCAAATAAAATCTGCCTAAACACAACCTTGAATTTCCTCCATACAATTATAAAATGTTTACTTTGTAATATCAACAATTTATACGAATGTTTTTTCAAAAAACGAAAATAGTGACTGAAGTATTAAAGCACAAAACAATGAGGCTATGATAATTATAGTTGTTCAGACAAATACCACAATGGGTTAATTGTTGGTTTTCTTAATATTTTTTAATTAGGATTCACTATTGTGTGGTTCATGTTGTAGTTAAAAAATGTAATAAAAGCAAATAAAAGCATTTCAAAATCGACAAATTTTCTTTTCAGGCAAACAGGATTTCCATGAGTGTGTGTTTGGCACCATGATCTACCACAGACACACCCACACACGCACGCACGCATCCCCCTCCCCCCCCCCACACACACACACAGACACACACACATGCACACACACATCCTCACACACACACACACACACACACACAAACATGCACACACACATGCGCGCATGCACACACGCACACACACACACATACACACACACAAACAGTCTCTCCCTCCCCTCAATGATGGACTGGAATTGGCACTCTCTGTCACAGTGTGTGATTGCGACCTCCGTTTGACCTGCTGTGGATATATGGCGTCCCCTCAGTTATCTACATAATGCACAGGGAGTGAGGTGGAAAAAGCCATCTGAGAACGAGGGCTGGGGTGGGGCGGAGGGGGGGGGGGGGGGTGAGAGGAGGGAGGGAGAGAGCGAGAGAGAGAGAGAGGGAGAGAGAGAGAAAGAGGAAGAGAGAGAGAGAGAAAGAGAGAGATGGAAGGCTGAATGAAAGTATATCGCTCGGTACAGAGTCTCCTAGATACTGCTGGCTAAATGACCGGGTCGGCGCTGCTGCTGTTTATTGGAATCTAAGAAAGAAGGCGATGGCTGCTCTGTTCGGCTGATAGGACTCTAGGCTGGCTGGAATATCACAACCTGTATTGTCTACGTGATTCAATTTCTGAAGACAGAAATGGATTTAAAATGTTTGCTTCTCTGTGTTCTTGTTTATGGATGTATACGTTCATGTGTGATCGTGTGTGCCTTAAGTCAAAAGGCTCCTGCGAGTTCTGTGTGTGTGTGTGTGTGTGTGTGTGTGTGTGTGTGTGTGTGTGTGTGTGTTTGTGTGAGTCTTACCCCAACCCCATGATCTGCAACAGTTTTAGTTTTTCTCTCAAAATCTAAAATCAACTTAATAGCCTGGTAATTCGACCCCTCAAATAACTAATTTGTAATACATTCCCTGAAATTAATGTTTTCTGCCCGTGAATTATCAATTTGTTCTCTCAAATGAATAATGTATGCCCTCAACTTATCAATTTGTTTTCCCAAATTAGTAATCTGCCCTTTCGTATTAATAATTGATGCCCTGGAATTTGTGATGCATTATCTTGCATGATCTTTGGACTTTTAACCTTTTAAGGACACAATGCCTGGATAAATTATAAATGATATATATACATATATATTATGTATACACAGTAAATATGGAGACAATGAGGCAATTGATGGTCAGACTCAGTTAACATTTCTTACGTTAAAGACTGCAGTTAATCTGAATGAAGTCGTGTACCAGGTGTTTCCTTCAAGCGAAAGGAGTGGCTGCGAAAAGTAGGCAGTTCACCTTTTGTATTCAGGAGAGAGACTGAGGGGAGATAAATGGTTTCCCAGTCATATTCATGTCAAAATAGCCAATGTTCTATCAGCATGTAGATTCACAGTACTCTTTCTTTCATTGGATCTGAGGAGAGTCCCTTTTGTTGGAGGAGAGGTAGCATGTGGCTTTGGCTGCAGCTCTGTCCACATGCAGGATCTCATTGGCTGCAGTTCCTGGACAGGTTTGTACCTCACATAGCCCAACGTAAATAGGTCAAGGTATTGCAAAGCATGGGAGATAGTTGGTTCATCGGGTTCCAAGTCAGTGCACAACTCAATAATTAAAGGTTTTTAGTTTGGGACACAAAACAATTGCATTTGCTTCTGCAATTGAACAATTTTGATTGCCAATGAAGTACTACACAGAAAACTTTCAAAATAAGTTTGGCTGTATACAGTTAAGTTACCCAGACTTTTAATGTTTGACTCCCACAAATGTTCTGTTCTGTGAGTGAGCATGTGCATGCAAACAATCTGTCGCATACTATTTTGTTTTACAAGCAATCACTTTCAACAACAATTGTATTCCAAACAAATTCAATCTCGCCTGATATATATATTATATATTATAACTTTGTAACATTTTACAATTAGGATACATTAATTAACCATTAATTAACATTAGTTAATGAAGTAATACGCATGAACTAACAATTAACTGACAGTTAATTAACAGTTAACTAATGGTCTAGTTACCATTCATTAACATTTGTGAATGCAGTTATAAACATTATTATATAGAATTAGCATTAGGGGTTAGGGTTAAGGTTAGGGTAAGGGTTAGGGTTAGTGGGGTTAGAGTTAGTGTTAACCCTTACCCTAACCCTTTTAAATAATGAATGGATGAATACCTTAATTTACATGAACACCATGACCTTAAATATTTACACCATTAGTAAATGATTACTAGACCATTAGTTAACTGTTAGTTAATTGTTAGTCAATGCTTATTACTACATTAACTAATGTTAATTAAAGGTTAATTAATGTACAATTATTGTAAAATGTTTCATATATTTGTGTTTATTTGTTTATTTGGAAGATATGCATGTTCAAACTCTCACCATAGCTGCACTAAGCAGGTGACGGGATTTCTGTCCCCAGAGTGGGGGCCACAAGCCAAGCCCCTGGCTTCAGGTTGCTTTGACCCAATCCTCTGGTCTCTGAGGGTGAGGGAGACTACCAGTAAATACATGACGTTGGAATGGAGGTGGGCAGGTATTTGCTAGCCAGATCATTAAGCCAGAACTGTTTGTCAGGTTCTCACTGATTATGTATAGTTCCTATCTCCTATAGAAAATCATGCTAAATAATATGGAATATTTATTTTGCCACGGTACAGGTCTATTTTAGTACTTGTTTATTACGTTTTGTATTTCTTGTCACTTTAATTCAACGAGAATTCCAATGACTGTTCACTATTAATTAACTATTATTCCCTATCTGTATAAATAGGGAATAATATACACATGAGCTTATATGTTGGTCATTAAGTCTCAGCTGCACCTATGGCGAGCTAGATTGGCCTTAATGTCAACAGCTTCCTGTCATTGATCATCCTCACACGTTGCACAATGATCCCTGATCTGCTAGCATAATGTCACGTTCACGATCATCAAGTCAACTGCCAAACAAATGGGGGTGGGGGGGGGGGGGGGGGGGGGGGGGGGGGGGTGGTGGTGGTGGTAAAAGAGATCAAAACAAGAGGTGTGAAGTGTTTAAGAAGTAGCCTATTATGCGTCAATTGTTTTTTATTCCCGACCATAATTTATCCAGATGGCAAAACAGAGGGGTGTTTTGTGTTGTGTATATGAATGCAAACACATAGGCACGCACACACACAAACGCACAGGTCTAGATGTTAATAAACATCTGTTGTCTGCCTCTCAGGTACTTCCCCGTGTTGCCTCCAGTAGGACCCAGTACACAGACGAGGCGTACAGATGCTGCCTGGCTCCCAATAAGAGCACAGCGATGGAATGGGACCCTGCTCGTTGACAGAGTGTGTGGGAACAGATGGCTTATTTGCAGGACATATTTATCACGTCTTCATGACCCGGTATCGCAACGGAAAGGAATGTGTTGTTAGGGAGTTTGCAGGCCCGTCTTTCTTTTCTCTATATATTCTGGCAAATATTAACGTTTGAGGGGATATTATAGACTAAATGAAATAAATACTAAAGGTACATGTAAAGGAAACATAATTCTTGTAATTCATTCGAGTCATGTGCCAAAGAGAAAGTATTAATACATTTGCTCATTCTATGTTCTTATTCATTGTTTGATTTATAAAAGTGTTGTGCAAGTCTAGTGTTTATTTTCATGCCGTCTGTTTAATTATGATTATTATTATGATTATTATTATGATCATCAGTATCTCATTAGTATCTCACTATATTAAATTTCATTATTTAATTTATTTTACTTTTTACTGTAGAAAGAAAGGAATTTAAAAAAAGAAGTACAGTAAGAGTACAGAATTAAAGGGGAGAGGTCGTACAATTAACATAGCAGTACTTGATGTATATTTGGCATTATATTTTCCTCTTGATGTGATCAATTACAATATAACTGGTGTAGTCATGATTTTAAGATGTCCATTCTAAACAAAATTACAAATGAATGGTGGTGAGTCTATAGTCAGGTAACTCACATTCTGTACCTGTGTCTAAGTGTGTGTTTGTGCGTGTGTTTATGTGTGGTGTGTGTGTTTATGTGTGTGTGTGTGTTTATGGGATTGATCTGCATACTTACCTTTATGCTAGTAATTTATTCAGTTTCCCCTGTCTCGAGAGCACTGTGTGCGAAAACAATGCATTTTGGATGAGGTAAATTGTTCCAAACGGTACCCTATATGACCTCCATTTTATAACATGTTCACAAGCATAATGGAAACTGAAGGAGGTAAGGGTTGTAACCCTTGGTACTTATATGAAGGAGGATGAGCATACACAACCTCACACAGGCAAGCACACACACACACACACACACACATATTATATATATACACACACACACAGAGTTGCAAGCTTGATTTTAAGAACCCACAAAAAGTCGTTTTTGTCACACACAAATAAACCTATATATATATATACACACACACGTGTAGCAATGACGATGCTACCAATCACCTAGGTGGCTTTACAGGGCTCCTCCATAACAAGGACACAGGGTGGTGATGTTCAAACCGGTTTATTGCATAGTTTGAGTATGATGATACAGAGCAAGAGGTGAAACACACACACACACACACACACACACACACACACACACACACACACACACACAAACACACACACCTTAACCTGGACTCTGACCAGGGTTAACATACCAAAAAATAAACATTGTCCCCACACGTGCCCAGTGTGACCCGCCAACCCACCTTCCCCCTCCATCCTGGAGAGCGGAGGCCTGGGCTGCTGCCTTGACTGGCGGAGGTGTCAGCGGAGGTGGCCGTTGCAGGGCTGTCTGGACGGGCTGTGGAGGCGTGGCAGCTGGGCTGCGATGGGCTCCTTGCAGGGCCCAGAACAGCCTTTGGTAGGCCACCCTCTCCCAGGGCGACACGGCCTTTCCCCATCTCCCTCGTGGAGCATGGGGCCTTGGGCGCTGCACTGGCTGGCAGAGGTGTGGCTTGGCCTGGGCTGCTGCGGGCTGCCTCCGAGGGCGGCTAGCCGCAGACGGTTGCCTGTAGCGGTTGCTGTGCTGCCTCCCCCGTCCTCCGCTGGGATCCTCTGTGTAACATGACCCTCTGCCACCACCTAGTGGAGTCACTTCCCCACGTGCCTCTGTTTACCTCCACGTCATCCGATTTCCCACGTGCAATCCGATCTACACTCCGGTCTCCAATCCTGTAATCAACGTACCCTATTTCATCCCTCCTCTCCAAGCAGCCGGCGCCAGTTCGTTGTTACACTTTTCTAAAGTTAGTACTTCGTCCCAGCGTTCTAGTTCCAGTTCTTGTTACCCAGTCCTTGCCTATCTAACCCGCCTGTCCTTCTCCTCTAGTCCTCCCGGTTCCATCCCGACTCCAGCCTTCCCTCGTCTGACTGCCTTCCCTGCTGCACGACCATTCGCCTGCCTGACCACCCGCCTGCCTACGTCCCTCGACCTACTGCCATCTGCCTGCTAACGAACCCCTGCTTGCCTGACTATCCGCCTGCCTACCCCTTGTTTGTACTGAGAATAAATTCCTTTCGACCCCACTCCATCTCTGTCGTGGTGTCTAGCGTTTGGGTCCTAACTTCGGACCTTAACAGTACGAACTGGCCAAACATGGACCCAGCAGACACCAGTTCCTTGAACCAGGCCGTCAGCAGTCATGGAGCGTTGCTTGGACGTCACGACCAGGATCTGGCGGAGATTAAGACCGTCGTCCAGCAAATTGCTACTGCTGTCCAGGCAATCCAGGTCTCAGCGTCAACTCCCGCTCAACCGCCTCTACCCTCCGCCCCTCCCCAGCCAGCCGCATCACGTGAGCCATACATCCCGACCCCCGAACGTTATGGAGGTGATCTGGGTACCTGCAGGGATTTCCTTTTACAATGTGGTCTCGTGTTCCGGCTCCAGCCCCTAACCTACCCCACCGATAGCTCTCGAATCGCTTTCCTCGTCGGAGCTTTACGTGGCAGAGCCCTTTCTTGGGCGACCTCCGTAATGGAGAGGGAGGCTGAATGTTGTTCCTCTTACTCTGGGTTCATCACGGAGATGCGGAGAGTATTCGAACACCCTGTCCGGGGTAGAGAGGCTTCCATGCGCCTTCTCTCCCTCCGCCAGGGCTCCCGAAGTGTCGCTGATTTTGCAGTGGATTTTCAAACTATCGCTGCGGAGAGCGGCTGGAATGACGTGGCCTTAATGGGTGTTTTCTTAAATGCACTTTCCGAACCCCTCAAGGATGAGTTGGCTATTCGGGAGGAGTCACCCAATTTGGACCACTTAGTTTCCCTCGCAATACGACTGGACAATCGTCTGCGCGAACGGCGTCGCGAGCGCACACACCGTTCGTCTCCTGCCTCTATTTCTTTCCCTCTGGCTGCCCCGCTACCACCTCCGCCTCGGTCTTATTCTCCCCGCCCTGAGCCAACTTCCCTACCTGAGCCGGAGCCCATGCAATTAGGTCGAGCCCGCCTATCCCCGACCGAGAGGCAACACCGGCTGGCAACTGGTGTTTGCCTTTATTGTGGTCTCCCAGGACACGCCGTTGCTTCCTGTCCCACCTGTCCGGGAAAAGGGTCGGCTCGCTGGTAACTCGAGGGATTCTGGCGAGTCGAACTCTTGATCCCTCGGTTTCATGTCCCGTTCTGGACTCCGTCTTGCTTTGGCTGGATCAATCCTTTCCGCTGTCGGTCTTCGTGGATTCGGGAGCGGACGAATCTTTCATTGATCGGCAGCTGGTCAGGCAACATGGGATTAAGACCACCCCCTTGGATTCCCCGATTTTGGCCCAGTCTCTCAACGGGAAGAGGCTCGCTCGGGTCGATCGCCGGACTGTACCATTGTCGCTGATCGTTTCCGGGAACCACCGTGAGTCTCTCTCTCTACACGTGTTGGACTGTCCTCTTACCCCAGTAGTCTTGGGATTCCCCTGGCTGCAGCGTCACAACCCCCAGATGGACTGGAAGGAGAATCGGATATCCTCCTGGAGCCCCTTCTGTCTCGCCCACTGTCTTCGTTCCGCCCAACCTTCCCTCACGTCTGAGTTTCCACCACCCTCTCCTCCCAACCTTTCCTCCATTCCTTCGGTCTACCATGACCTGGGAGAGGTTTTTAGCAAGGATCGCGCTCTCTCATTACCTCTCCACCGTCCTTACGACTGCGCCATCGACCTACTCCCTGGAGCCCCCTTGCCCAGCAGTCGGCTGTTTAATCTCTCTCGTCCCGAGCGGTTGTCCATGGAGAAGTACATCCAGGAGTCCCTCGCCGCTGGGATAATCCGTCCCTCTTCTTCCCCGGTAGGAGCTGGGGTTTTATTTGTCAGCAAGAAGGACGGCTCCCTCCGTCCTTGCATCGACTATCGTGGATTAAACAGCATCACGGTAAAAAATAAATACCCGCTTCCTCTCATTAGTTCCGCCTTTGTTCCCCTCCACGGAGCCGTTATATTTTCAAAATTGGACCTGCGCAATGTGTACCATCTGGTCCGGATCCGGGAGGGGGATGAGTGGAAGACGGCCTTCAACACTCCCTTGGGCCACTTTGAATATTTAGTCATGCCTTTCGGTCTCACCAACGCTCCTGCGGTCTTCCAAACATTAGTTAACGATGTCCTCCGCGACATGCTTAACCACTCAGTATTCGTTTACTTGGATGACATCTTGATCTTCTCCGGGTCCCTGGAGGAGCACAGGGTACATGTACGGCAGGTTCTCCAGCGCCTTCTGGAGAACAGGCTCTTCGTTAAAGCAGAGAAGTGCGACTTTCATGTACCGCCCGTCTCCTTCCTGGGTTACATCATCGGCCAGGGGGAGGTGAAGATGGATCCATGCAAGGTCTCGGCGGTGGCTGAGTGGGTCTCGCCTTCATCCAGGAAACAGCTTCAACAGTTTCTAGGTTTTGCCAATTTTTACCGCCGCTTCATCAGGGACTATGGTCAGATCGCTGCCCCTCTCACTGCCTTAACCTCTTCCAAGAGGCTTTTTGAGTGGACGCCGGAGGCGGAGTCCTCTTTTCGAAACCTGAAGGAGCGATTCGTGTCCGCACCCATCCTCGTTCAGCCCGACCCGACTCTGCAGTTCATTGTGGAGGTCGACGCTTCCGACACTGGGGTGGGGGCGGTGCTGTCTCAGCGTTCCGCCACGGACCACAAGCTTCATCCTTGCGCCTTCTTCTCGCGCCGGCTGACCCCGCCTGAGCGTAATTATGACGTCGGCAACCGCGAGCTCTTGGCGGTGAAACTGGCTCTGGAGGAATGGCGCCACTGGCTGGATGGAGCAGACCAGTCATTCATTGTATGGACGGACCACCGGAACCTGGAATATATTCAGTCGGCTAAGAGACTCAACTCCAGGCAGGCCAGGTGGGCGCTTTTTTTCGGTCGTTTCAGGTTCACCCTAACCTACCGACCTGGTTCCCGCAACGTCAAGCCGGACGCTCTATCCCGTCTACACTCTCCCGAGGACACGGAGGACACGGAACCGGAACCCATCCTGCCGTCCGTCTGCCTTGTCGCTACGCTCACTCTGGAGGTTGAATCCGCCGTTCTCCAGGCCCAGCGACAACACCCTGACCCCGGCTCTGGTCCGGCCCATCGGCTGTTCGTTCCGGAAGTGGTGAGGTCCAAGGTGCTCACCTGGGCTCACTCCTCAAGACTCACCTGTCACCCAGGCATAACGCGAACCCTAGATGTCGTCCGTCGGCGTTTCTGGTGGCCCTCCATGGACGCTGACGTCCGTGCTTTCATCGCAGCGTGTGCCGTCTGTGCCCGTAACAAGACCTCAACCCAACCACGTTCCGGCTTACTCCGACCCCTGCCTATCCCCAGTCGTCCATGGTCCCACATTGCCTTGGACTTTGTCACCGGCCTTCCCCCTTCTGATGGTAACACCACCGTCCTCACGGTCGTTGATCGTTTCTCCAAGGCTGCGCACTTCATTGCGCTCCCTAAGCTCCCCTCCGCCAGAGAGACTGCGGACCTTTTGGTTTCACATGTTTTCCGTTTCCATGGCATTCCGCTGGACATTGTGTCAGACCGGGGTCCGCAGTTTATCTCCCAGGTCTGGCGTGCGTTCTGTGCGGCTCTGGGAACCACGGTCAGTCTTTCCTCCGGCTATCACCCACAGACCAACGGGCAATCCGAAAGGGCGAACCAGGAGATGGAAGCCGCACTCCGTTGCGTGACCAGCACCAACTCATCGTCCTGGAGTACTCAACTTCCCTGGGTTGAGTATGCCCACAACACCCTCGTCAATGCATCTACTGGTCTGTCCCCGTTCATGTGCTCTCTCGGCTATCAACCGCCCCTGTTCCCTGCTTTGGAGGCTGAGATCGCTGTTCCCTCCGTTCAGGCTCACCTACGCCGCTGCCAGCGCACCTGGAAGCATGCTCGTTCCGCACTTCTCCGTGCATCCTCCCGCTCTCAACACCAGGCGAACAAGCACCGACAACCGGCCCCGCAGTACTTCCCCGGTGAGAAGGTCTGGCTCCGGTCCAAGGACCTTCCTTTAAAGGGGTCTTCTCAGAAACTCTCCCCCCGGTTTGTCGGACCGTTTGAGGTTGAGTCTCTGATCAACCCTTGTGCCGTCCGCCTCAAACTCCCCTCGTCTCTCCGCATACACCCCACCTTCCACGTCTCCCAGCTGAAGCCCGTCTCCTCTAGTCCACTGTCTCCTCCGTCCCCGGCGCCACCTCCCCCCCGGCTGATCGACAACCATCCGGCGTACACGGTCAGGTGCCTCCTCGACGTGCGTCGTCGCGGCCGAGGTTTCCAGTACCTGGTGGACTGGGAAGGCTATGGACCGGAGGAGCGGTCCTGGGTTCCGCGGAATCGTATCCTGGACGCTTCCCTTATCCAGGACTTTCATCGGCAGCACCCCTCTCACCCCGTTCGTCCGCCTGGAGGCGCTCGTAGAGGGGGGGGTACTGTAACATGACCCTCTGCCACCACCTACTGGCGCCGGCTGTCACTTCCCCACGTGCCTCTGTTTACCTCCACGTCATCCAATTTCCCAAGTGCAATCCGATCTACACTCCGGTCTCCAATCCTGTAATCAACGTACCCTATTTCATCCCTCCTCTCCAAGCAGCCGGCGCCAGTTCGTTGTTACACTTTTCTTAAGTTAGTACTTCGTCCCAGCGCTCTAGTTCCAGTTCTTGTTACCCAGTCCTTGCCTATCTAACCCGCCTGTCCTTCTCCTCTAGTCCTCCCGGTTCCATCCCGACTCCAGCCTTCTCTCGTCTGACTGCCTTCCCTGCTGCACGACCATTCGCCTGCCTGACCACCCGCCTGCCTACGTCCCTCGACCTACTGCCATCTGCCTGCTAACGAACCCCTGTTTGCCTGACTATCCGCCTGCCTAGCCCTTGTTTGTACTGAGAATAAATTCCTTTCGACCCCACTCCATCTCTGTCGTGGTGTCTAGCGTTTGGGTCCTAACTTCGCACCTTAACACTCTGTGCTGTTGGGGAAAGGGATGGTGTTGGGAGGCGACTGTCCGTCGTCGCTGCTGGCATCCCAGTGCGTCCTTGGACAGCCTTTCTGTGTCCAAAGCGGTTTAGAGAGGCCCCACATCAGGCGCCAGTGTAGCAAAGTCCATGCTACACGCCACCTAGGTGGCTGCCACACTCCACCTGGGTGACTTTGACTGGGCTTCTCCATAACAAGGACACAGGTTGGTGGTCTTGGAACCGGTTTATTGCCAAGGTTGAGTATAATGACACAAACAGATGGTGATCCATGCTGCCATGTAGGAGATCTCCCTGA
>JACYXH010000009.1:0-37500 GCA_026745465.1 Lota lota | reverse complement strand
TCATTGGCATGTACATCTGTATTAACACAGCCCGTGGTGACCATCTGCGTATGGGACGGTGTGTGTGTGTGTGTGTGTGTGTGTGTGTGTGTGTGTGCGCATGCGCGCACCAGGGAGGACCTTGGCAGATTGATTCACAATAGGAAGGGCCGCTTCATGCTTGTCACAGGGACTCAGGGGCCTAAAGCCTCGGGGGAGGGACCATGTAGTGATTTGAGGGGGGGCTCCATGATACGCACGCACACACAAGCACACACAAGCACACACACACACACACACACACTCAAACACGCATGCACGCATTCATGCACACACTCACAGAGCACTGGGTGTATGTATGTAGCATGTACATCTCAGCAGGCATAAAGTAAGGAAGGGCCGAGACCTTTGCACACCCCCCCCCCCCCCCCCCCCCCCCCCCCCCCCCCCCCCCCCCCCCCCCCCCCCTCTGTGTCCCTTGCTTACAACCCACATGAACACAAACAGCCATACACAGACGTCTGCACCACCACGGGGACCAGGATTAACCCGAGAGAGAGAGCGTCATAATAGGTGCACATGTCCCCTTAGCCAGGCTCGGCCCATTCAGGTCCTCTGTTACTTAGCATCCTGACAGGGATTAGGCTTAATGAACTGGAAGGAGTTAACAATAAATGAATCAGGCCCTTTAAGCAGGATCCTAATTCCATTTTGTGTTCTGGCGCCTTTCTTTCCCTCCCTTTCTGTCCGGGCTCTGTTTGAACACAAGGTGTAATCCACTTGACTATCAAAAGGTGCTGAGAGTATGAATGGAAAGTAGCCGTGTCACACGCACACCCCAGCAACGCGCACGCACACCAACACACACACACACACACTTGGCACACGCACGCAAACACACACACACACACACACACACATACACACACACATGTGCACATGCACACAAACACATGCACACACACGTGCACATACACACGGGCACATGCGCACACACACACACACATACAAGCTGAAAGAGAAGTTTCATGTGCATGTTTGCAGCTTGCCATCTGCTACTTCTCTATTCCATATCAATATGCCCCTCACTCAACACACACACACACACACAAATATTTGTGTTTGTGTTTGTGTGTGTATTTCTTTTTCTCTAATTAAAAATGTCATAGCCCATTTAAGGAGACTACTGAAGAATGGAATATCTCATTAAATGCATTATTAGCAAACACAGTCAGTGTTGATGCAGCCTTGAGGGTACATTTGTTAAATTTGTTGTCGATCTCATATTTATTTGGTACTAAACGTTTCAATACATTCTAGCTTAAAATGTTGTAAACATGACATCAAAGCTTATAAACATGACATCAAAGAAAATGTACATAATTAACACAAAGTAAAAGAGTACACCTGATCTAATGTGTAATGTATTACTCCACAAGAGGGCCTTTTTTATGAAAACAGCCTAACTATCTTCTATTATGATTATGTTGACCATAATATAAGTGTGTGTGTGTGTGGGTGTGTGTTTGTGTGTGTGTGCGCGCCCAAATGTGTGTTCGGGTATGTGTGCGTTTGTGTGTTTCGAAATGCACACAAATGTCTGTCACTGCATCTGGTGCAAGTGAGCTCCCGCCTGCAACAGCGTGTATAGTGTCCTCCTGTGTTTGTATTGACTTTGGTCCCTGAGGGGAATGGAAACCTGCATGCTCCTCTTCCCTGCCCATGTTTTTTAATTGGAGTGGCAGCAGCAGCACAGGCACACCCTCACTGCTTGGTGAATTTGAAAGTGACAGACAGAGAGAGAGAGAGAGAGAGAGAGAGAGAGAGAGAGAGAGAGAGAGAGAGAGAGAGAGAGAGAGAGAGAGAGAGAGAGAGAGAGAGAGAGAGAGAGAGAGAGAGAGAGAGAGATAGTGAGAGAGACAGACAGACAGACAGACAGAGAGAGAGAGAGAGAGAGAGAGAGAGAGAGAGAGAGATAGTGAGAGAGACAGACAGACAGACAGAGAGAGAGCAGTAAGGGTTGAGCCTGACACACGGAAGAAAAACCTTCACTTGTTGTGTTGTTTGTATTCACAGCGTGTTTGAACTGATTCGTCCAATCAGCTGTATTGGAAAATACAATATGATCAGTTATATTACAGGAGAAAGAATGGAAATAATAGAGGTGAAAATAAGAATGCGATTCTGTGTAGACTCCAGCTTAAATGGTCAAAGCTGTCTTTTTAACCAAGTGTGCACCTGTAAACATACAACCACATAATTGGTATAAGATGACATAACATTAAGTAAAATATTAAATATTCAAGTGTAAGGTTGACTGTTACATCTCCTTCAACATGGGATCTTTTAATGTTGTATTTTGAAAGGGTTGAGGCCCTTCTGATTGACTTTTGATAATGTTTCATCTGCTGAAACCTTTACACAAAAAGTGAATATTAATAACAACAGCAAAACAACATATTTATTTAGGTATTTGAGTACTTTTCTAACTTGACAATCATTTTTGTACTATTATATTATACTTCCAAACTACTATTATAGTTTTTGTTTTAAATAAGCAACATTGACCCATTCCTTAATTTAGTTAATTGTTGATAAAGGGCATTTTTTTGAATCTGCATTATTATGGCAGTTCGTGGCAAAGATAGATATTTACACTAACATTGTCTATTCTTTACTTTATTCATATATTTTGTCAGGACATGTTCATATAATTTTTACGTATTTTGATTCAAACATTGAAATCACTGTATAAAATTCTTAATTTTCAGAATATTTTAAGATTTTCAGAAAATAATTTCACACATGAATATTACTTCATACTGGGGAAACTAATATGGTCAATGGAATATGGAAACATTTTCTTGTTTTTTTTTTTTGTTTTTACAAATTCCAGACAGCAAGTAGATATTTCCAGATGATGAAACAGGGTTTATGCTTGGTATTCATAGTGTTCAATATTGAAGCAGGCCTAAATTTCTCCAAGCCCAGCTCTGTCCTAAATCAATCGCCATGGATTGACAGCAGAGTCTCCCCTACAATCACCCTGAGCCTTTACAAGGGGCTCCTGCCACAAAACACTCATATATGAATAAGACAAAATAAAAGGGACAAAAGTTCCTTGAAGTTTTTCATGAAAGTTCGCGGATAGAATACTTTGCACCTGTCATTTTCTCCGGGCCCACCCCTTTTTCCATTGACGATTGCAGACAGACAATTTGTGATCGTTGTTTGCGGATGTCTACAGGGATTGCAGCAGCTTGTACCTCAAGCTTGCTGTGGCAGGCTGGGATGCAGTCAAATCAATCCTGAAATGTCATCACAGGTGCACACAAAGAGGTGGGAAGGAAGGGGAGCTTCTGCATTTACATTTATATGTGTATGTAGATCTGCGTCGATGTGCCACGCTCCCTTCCGCATGTAAAGACGCTGACATGCTAATCACAGGGCTAGGGAGAAGCCACGTGTCCAGCAAGGTGAGGTAGAGCACACACACACACACACACACACACACACACACACACACACACACACACACACACACACACACACACACACGTGCACACATACACGCATATATTGATACACATATATTCTCTCCGCGCACACACAAGACACACACGCACACGCAAACACACACACATGCACTTCCAAACATGTACACTGTGTTCTGTCAGATAACTGCCTGGACTGGCCATCACTCATCTGACAACACAAAATATTATGCAAATCATAGTCGGTGTGACAGTTGCTCCACTCTGTGTGGCAGTATCGGGCCGCACAGCCCCGCTGACTACTGAACAGCTTACTAACATTCCCTATGCATCTCTGTGCGGCCCGTCTTTCCCTCTCTGCTGGCTCCCCGTCCTCACTCAGTATATGATGGAAATATTATTGTATTGATTGTCTCTGTAGTTGATTGCTTGAAACCCCACATTTCCATTTTGCAGCCTTTTGATGCTTTTTGTTACTTTGTTATTGTTTGGAAACTCCCATGAGATCCAACTTGAAATCAGGCCCTAAGACCTTATCTCGTGTTTGTTCAGCCACGAGACCTTTGACTGTCTGCACTGCACAGCCGTGGCGGTGTGGCCCCGTCCAGAAATGTATAGCCCAGCCAAGATAAACTGCTAAAGCAGTGAGATCCAACCATCGGCCTAGAACGATAAGATATAATCTCAGTGGCAACTTTGAACTTTCAGCCAACCTCCAACGGATCAGAGGCATTCAGCACAGTAGAGGATTTCATTTGTTGGCCAGGACACCTGGCCTTTTTAGAGAACCTGAAATCTGAAATTTGTATATAGTTGTATAAGAAAAAAAAACAGAGCATCAAACATTGATAATATAATACTGCATATCATAATTCACGTAATGTTTTTTAATTAATCCTGGGGAATATTGCTCAGCTCAAGATATTAGAATATATATATTTTTTGTTTTCATGTTACAATTTTCTTTTGCATCTGTACAACGGTTGAATGAATGTCAATAAATAAAATGTGCATAAAGAAATGCATGGTATAGATATACATATACATTAAATTACATGGCTATAGAGCGGCTCATGTAAAAACAATAAAACAATCTACCCATTTCCAATACTGCAACACTGTCTCTTGACTACGCAACACAGGAGTCTCCACCAGCATGGCTTAGAGTTGAACTTGGCCCAGCAGACACGGCGAAATGCCACAGCGATAACATCTGTCCCTAGAGCAGGGCATGGCAAAAATGACCCATTCCCTCATCTCTATTATCCTGTTTGACCTTCCTCCTCATCCCCATAGCCTGACAAAAAAATTGTGTTTAAGGCACACTTATTAAACATAATCTAGGGAAGTTATTAAAACAAGCCATATTACGGAGGGACCTGCCACAATTCAATTACCTGCGGTAGCTAGAGGGATAAGTGTACCAAAAGAGGCTAGCCTCGCTTTTACTTTTATAGAGCGGGAGTTAGCATGGCTTCAATTAACACAATGCTACCAAGGGCGGTAATGAGGTGGGCCCTGATTGGCCAGGAGAAGAGCTGGGGGTCGGAGGTGACTAGCTGTCTGCTGTCAGTGCTGAGGGCACCGTCGGGATGTGGTGATCTCATACTTTCTTGTCACTCAACTCTCTGTTACTGGCTGGCCTGTGGAGGATTTTCTATTAGCGTCAGGGCTAAAGCTGCAACAGTGGTGCACATTAGCCATATGATAAAACGAAAACGAAATAAAAAATGTGTGATTAATTGGAGCTCCTGGGCAAAAAGGACTGGGATTTAATATTTGTTGTTGTATTGTTTTAACTTTACTTGACAAGACTAACTTACTTCAGATGCCGTTATTAGCGATCAAGTCATTGCTAAATCAACCTGTTAATCCAAAGCAGCATTTCTTTCTCATTGTTGTCTTTTAGTTCCTTATTCCTTTCAAAATTAAGAATTTTGTTACACAATTTGTTGCTCAAATGTTAACTGTTACAGTTAAAAATATACATTATAAATACAGAATAATGCGAACAGTGTTATCTGCCCTCTTCACACATGTCTGTCCTGTGTTATAAATTTTTCCATGTTGATATATTGATACATTGGCAATGTTATCGATACATATCTCACTTGTGTTGCTCTTAATTTGTTTAGTTTCGGTCAGATCCGGTCTTGGAAGAGCAGATGGTATGGCACGTGAATGATTGATGGCGCGGTCCTCTGCTACTGGCTCAAGTGTAGAGGTGAGAAAAACACCACCTTTCTCTTAACAGCTCTGTGCAGGCTGCTTGTCATCTTCCATGGTTGACACCGCCGCCATCAATGCATGCATGTGGGTGATGCATGGTGATATGACGGGAGGCCTGATGTGTTCTTTGAGGGGCCAACATGGTGAGAAAAGAGCAGTATAAATTGTATATGTATGAATGTCCATTTACAACCTTGTCCTTCCCTTTGGGTCTGAGGAGCCACGATCTGTTCTTCACCACTTCTCATGTTTCTTGTTTTAACATTTCATGTTTTAATATGTCGTGGTCGGTTGCTTTCAAGCTGCAGCTGTATTCTTCATTTCCTTGCAAATGCTCTCATTGCCCATTGTTTTATACTATATATATACAGTATCTCACAAAAGTGAGTACACCCCTCACATTTTTGTAAATATTTGAGTATATCTTTTCATGTGACAACACTGAAGAAATGACACTTTGCTACAATTTAAAGTAGTGAGTGTACAGCTTGTATAACAGTGTAAATTTGCTGTCCCCTCAAAATAACTCAACACACAGCCATTAATGTCTAAACCGCTGGCAACAAAAGTGAGTACACCCCTAAGTGAAAATGTCCAAATTGGGCCCAATTAGCCATTTTCCCTCCCCGGTGTCATGTGACTCATTAGTGTTACAAGGTCTCAGGTGTGAATGGGGAGCAGGTGTGTTAAATTTGGTGTCATCGCTCTCACACTCCCTCATACTGGTCACTGGAAGTTAAACATGGCACCTCATGGCAAATACTACCTCTCTGAGGATCAGAAAAAAAGAATTGTTGCTCTACATAAAGATGGCCTGGGCGATAAGAAGATTGCCAAGACCCTGAAACTGAGCTGCAGCACGGTGGCTAAGACCATACAGCGGTTTAACAGGACAGGTTCCACTCAGAACAGGCCTCGCCATGGTCGACCAAAGAAGTTGAGTACACGTGCTCAGCGTCGTATCCAGAGATTGTCTTTGGGAAAGAGACGTATGAGTGCTGCCAGCATTGCTGCAGAGGTTGAAGGGGTGGGGGGTCAGCCTGTCAGTGCTCAGACCATACACCGCACACTGCATCAAATTGGTCTGCATGGCTGTCGTCCCAGAGAGAAGCCTCTTCTAAAGATGATACACAAGAAAGCCCGCAAACAGTTTGCTGAAGACAAGCAGACTAAGGACATGGATTACTGGAACCATGTCCTGTGGTCTGATGAGACCAAGATAAACTTATTTGGTTCAGATGGTGTCAAGCGTGTGTGGCGGCAACCAGGTGAGGAGTACAAAGACAAGTGTGTCTTGCCTACAGTCAAGCATGGTGGAGGGAGCGTCATGGTCTGGGGCTGCATGAGTGCTGCCGGCACTGGGGAGCTACAGTTCATTGAGGGAACCATGAATGCCAACATGTACTGTGACATACTAAAGCAGAGCATGATAGCCTCCCTTCGGAGACTGGGCCGCAGGGCAGTATTCCAACATGATAACGATCCCAAACACATCTCCAAGACGACCACTGCCTTGTCAAAGAAGCTGAGGGTAAAGGTGATGGACTGGCCAAGCATGTCTCCAGACCTAAACCCTATTGAGCATCTGTGGGGCATCCTCAAACGGAAGGTGGAGAAGTGCAAGTTCTCTAACATCCACCACCTCTGTGATGTCGTCATGGAGGAGTGGAAGAGGACTCCAGTGTTGACTCCAGTGGCAACCTGTGAAGCTCTGGTGAACTCCATGCCCAAGAGGGTTAAAATCAGTGCTGGAAAATGATGGTGGCCACACAAAATATTGACACTTTGGGCTCAATTTTGACATTTTCACTTAGGGGTGTACTCACTTTTGTTGCTAGCAGTTTAGACATTAATGGCTGTGTGTTGAGTTATTTTGAGGGGACAGCAAATTTACACTGTTAAACAAGCTGTACACTCACTACTTTACATTGTAGCAAAGTGTAATTTCTTCAGTGTTGTCACATGAAAAGATATACTCAAATATTTACAAAAATGTGAGGGGTGTACTCACTTTTGTGAGATACCGTGTGTATATATATATATATATATATATATATATATATCCTCTCTACACTAGCTCCATAGCATTAACGCAACCTATTGTGATTTAATTATTTAGCTTCACTTCATTATATGCAACAAGGAAGCACTTGTGGAAGTCAAGCTACAGCTGGGACCAATCGCCGGCTTCTTACCTTCATCTGTATATTCCCTGTCACCTGACCTGTACATTCTGAGGTGGCCATGCGTATGTGAGCATCCCTTGCTCGGTCTGCTGTGTGTGTGTGTGTGTGTGTGTGTGTGTGTGTGTGTGTGTGTGTGTGTGTGTGTGTGTGTGTGTGTGTGTGTGTGTGTGTGTGTGTGTGTGTGTGTGTGTGTGTGTGTGTGTGTGTGTGTGTGTGTGTGTGTGTGTTTACTGCAGTTTGTCCCCTGCTCCCCTGTCTCCTCTAGCGGAGGGGGGGGGGGGGGGGGGGGTCTGCGGGTTATCAGTGTAATTGGATCACCTCCCTGTCATCTTGTCCAAGTGTTTGTTGATAGCTCCTGTTTTAATTTGCCCTTTGTCTGTAATCTGCAGTAGCTGGTCCCTACTGCAGTAATCCCTTAGATAAGTGGCAGACAGATTGGGTAGCCAAGGAGCAGAAGCAACAACGCCCTGCTCCCCTATTGGTAAGCCTCTGCAAATATGAAGGTGGAAGGCTGTTTAATATTGAAAAAAGGGAGGAGGGGAGAGAGAGAGAGAACAAGGATGGAGAGTCAATGAGCGTGGGAGAGAGAGAGAGAAGGAGGGCGTTGTGGTACAGAGGTAATGGGACCAAGTCAAGGACAAGAGAAGAGTGTGAGCCACACAGTCTTTAGGGCTCAAACCACTTTGTAGCTCTTCCACTGGATACTCTCCAAGTCTTCATAGGATAATTTTTCACATTCAGTATCATAGCGACTTTCCCCCCCCCCTTTTTACCCAAGAAGTCACAATAATCGGCCCAATAGTTATTGGATGAGACAGTGTACAGTATTGATCAAATTCCATAATGAGTCATTCAGATAATCCAATAAAATCAAAGCAGAAGAGAGAGAGCCGAATAGACTAAAAGTAAAAAAATGTGCAGGACATGCACTGACCCCCCCCCCCCCCCCCCCCCCCCACTCCCCCCCCCCCCCCCCCCCCCCAAACATACACACACACACAATCCTATTATTTATTAGAAAAAAAATCTAAGGAAATCCCATCTAAAGTGCATTGAAATGTCATTGAAAACAAAGACAGTTTTGTCCATAAAGATCCTGGACAATGATCCTATGCTCCTCAGACATGACATGACAACAGCGATCGAGCCAGAGACATCTTATAACATCAGGTTCCTTGCAACTGTGCAAGAGCAGCTCTCATTCATTTTCCTGGGATCCTGGCTGACCTCTTAGTGCCTGATGCTTATCATTGGGTTAGCGTGCAAAAGGGCTTGGGGAAGGGCTTGTAACCACTGGTGGCCTGCTTGTGTATTGGTGTGTGTGTGTGAGTTCAGGGTGTGGTGTGAGGGTTATCAAGTGTTTCTCCATCCCCCCCAAAAAAGAGATAGAGCGAGACAAGAATGTCCCTAATTGAATTAGGGCAGAATGAGAACATGTAGGAGTCATATTCATACTCTCGCCTTGAGAACCATGATTAAATCTTGGCAGGAATGCTCTGCTCTTTTAAGTCCAGGCAGTCAAACCACTGAGAGCATGGAAAGGTGACAATGAGTGAATTCACCCTATCCCCTTCACACAAGGGGGCTACCTTTTGTCCCCACCACTCTCAACATTACTGCAATATATAGGTGGTGTTTGACAACATGTCCAGATCAGTCCCTTGGCCTTGAACCAAAATCTTTAAATCTTGTCCTCTGTGTCACTTTGAGTGGCCATCCTGAAGTCATCATTGTGTTTTCAAACTGTAAAGCAAAAAATGAAATGTGTCCACTAGTATGGACTATTCTGGCCATTTCTCAATTGTTTCTAGTTAGTTATACTTACTCCAACACAATTTACTGTCCATGAAATGCAGAATTGATTCAACCTTTGATGAAGCGCTTAATACATGTCCTGACGCCATCAAAATTGTCCACCCAAAATGTCCTAAATGACCTGCGTTCTTCCTATAGAGAGAAGATAACAGGTCCCACTTTCATCCCCTTTGAGTGTCACCTCTGACTGATAGCCTGACCATCCTGTATGTCTGCCTGCCTGCATCTTTGCTCTGCCACTTTGCTTTCACTCAGTGCAACAAGAGGCCATCAGGTACGAGCCCATCCCAGAGCTCTCCTGCTGGGAGCTGCTGTTTGTTTGTCCTGTCCTGACAGCGGAGCTTGCTGCCCTGTTTGTTTTAATCAACAGCCAAAGGCTTACCTCAGGAGATGCAAGTTCATGTGTGTTTTTTCATGGCCTGCTGCTGCTGAGAGGATCAGGGTTAAAAGGGAGGCGTCACACTCTGCACATTTTGTAAGACAAGAGAGTGTAAGTAAAGGGAGCTCTGCTTTGTACGCTTGTTGTGTAAAAAATCACAGTCTGCATCATCAACTTTGTTCCTGTGAAATATTCGCGGAAACGTTGGACCGCTGCCATAATTTTTCCCAAAATCGGATCAATGGAGAACTCAATGGAGAAAGTGAATCCCGGACCATTGACGTCAACTTTTCCGTGATTTTGCAGACCATGTTTTGTTCACAACACGTGTATGAAGCAGCATAAGAGGGTTTTGAATATTGATGATGAAGAGGAAGATGATCTCAACTTCTTTCCACACTTCACAATTTCCTGGCTTCATACCTTGAACTTATTGTATTTCTCTCTACAACCCAATATGTTCATTCTAAATCTAGATGCTATATGTCCCTTTGAGTGTTGTGCTTTGAGAAGAATTTATCCTGCAAATCCAGCATGGCTTTACTCCTTGCTCACTAATCAAGTTCTGTCTCTTTTCCCGCCATTCATTCAACATTCTTTGTTTGCTCTCCATTTCTGCAGCGTCTGCTGGTCAGATTATGATCAGGCAACTGGGAGTGGTGCACTGGCACCCAATTATACCATCTATGGCATTGTACCCTGATGTCAGTCTCATCCAGCCCACTGTCCTCTCCAAACCTCTCCTTTGTCCGCACCACAAAGTTGATCTGTTTGCCCGCTGATCTTTTTTTTACAAACAACTCATGAAGAAAGTCGAATGGGGATGCAGAGATGTCAAACAGCCAGTCTGCCAGCCTGCTACTATTGCTCTCTTCCTTTAGCCAGCTGTAAAGCCCATCTGCTGGAAACCGCATTAGGTGCAATATCCAATTTTATCCTTTTCCTCAACCTTCCCGAGAAAGCTTTTAGCCACATTTTAGCACACAAAAGCTGCTGCCGAGGCCTTTGTAGCTTGAGTTTCTATTTAAGAAGGCAAGGGTGAGAATGCAAGGGGTGGGTGGGTGGGTGGGGGGGGGGGGGGGGGGGGGGGATCAATACAGTGTCTTGGCTCTCAATCTTCTTGGCCAAAGCAAAGGTGTGTCTTTAAGGGGTTGTTTGGAAGGTGGCAGGGCATTTTTGTCATTCATAAGCTTTGCTGACAAATCCTTGACATCATTTGCTGGATTGTATCAATAACCTCTCTCGTGGCTCGCGGAGGACAAATGGAAATCATTTGTCGAGCGTGGTCAGGGTGGGGGTTTGGCGGCGTGGTTCGGTGTGTGCAGAAGAGATGACGATGAGCCACAGCGACAAAGGGCCTCACCCCTGGCTGCCGTGGCAATGGCAGCTGAAGGCATCAAGTGTTGCTGGAAAGTTCAGAGGTCACCCGTGAGTTGAAGTTGAAGGACGGCTGTTCGACTCCTCAAGGTGGCAAACAGAGGGGTAGATTATAGTTTATGCACATGTTAATAACCCACTGCCAAATATTTCAAATGTATTTGCTGCATAACTTGAGATATCATCACAATTTAAATAGACAATACATGGAGATAACACCAATTGGCATCTCTTTAGTTTATATTCATTTAAATCCTAAATACATATAGATTTGTACACATCCATGCATACCATAGATCGCATTTAAGTCTCATAAATATGCCCACTCACACAGCCCTGTGTTCATGTATTCTTAGTGTTGCAGGGGGATGAAAAAGCCTCAGCTTTTCATGCCTGCTGTTTTGACAGTTGTGGGCTGGATCGGGGAATGGCAAATCTCTTAATCTGCCCCTATTAATAAGAAAAACATTGGACGGTCGATAGCGTCGCATACCTTTCTCTCTGTTCCAAAGAGAAAAGGAAAAGGACATATGTTTGAGAATAAAGGTCTGAAAAGAAAAGCACACAAAGCACAATGTTCGGTTAGTATTGGTAGAGAAATAGAATGCAATTGTTTTGACGGAGCACACAAGATCGCAAATGCAGTGGGGCTGTTATTTTCGCAAAATGTTATTTTGCTTTGGGTGTTAGAATGATGTAAGAAATGTTGCAATAAAATACTCGTACAGTATCTCTCAAATGTGATTGGTGACTGACGATGCAGATCTTTTGGTGTTGACAGTGTGTTTCTGTATTTAGAGTAAGGATGAGACAGTGTTAATGTGTGTCTGTCTGTGGTTGAGAGGTTATTCTATTTGGGTGTAGCAGCTTACCGGGGCTGTACTGAATGAGACTAGACATGTTAAATTGGTTTGATCCATGTAAGGGTGCTAGGAAAGGTCAACATTAGTGGACTGTCTGGAAAACACTTTGCTGACCTTCAGTTCTTTTGTCTTCTGTTTATTTTCTATTTTCTTATTATTTGTATTATTATCATTTAATTGAATGTGTGTGTATGTTTGCAGGTGTCTTGTGCTGCATTGTAGAATAACGTATTGTGTACTGTGACTATGTACTGTTTAAATGTGCTCCCCATTTTCTGAGAAATAATTTAATCTTTGAAGGCAATAAACTACTTTCCATCCATCCATCTTCTTGGTTTGATCAATTTGCCTTGGCATCACAAACATGTTGCAATGACAGCACATGGTGGATATTTATTTCATCGAGGAAATTGAAAATGTTTACACATTTAAATTCTTGGTATTCTCATGTTTTTTAAATTGTGATATGGTGGTTAAATCAGATCGTATTGTGGCAAAACTGAGGGTGGTTACAAAAAAGATAGAAAGACAGAAAGAAAGAAAGGTGAGAGAGACAAATATAGTGAAGGGAATACATCGGGATGTTTTGGGCAAGCTTGCCTGGAGCAGAGCTACCTCCAGCCTGCTCGTTGGCAAGCCTTCCCAGGGCTTGAGCACCTGTTGGCAGGCGTCCTTTAGGTAACAAATCCATCGGGTCTGGTCCACACAAAACCTCCCCCTACAATGAACCATTGTATCAAAGAAAGGTGAGACAGTCAGGGGGACATGTCAATCGCCCACGTATTGAGATGTCACTTAAAATGTATCTCGCTCTCTCAGTCTTTCTCTCTCTCTCTCTCTCTCTCTCTCTCTCTCTCTCTCTCTCTCTCTCTCTCTCTCTCTCTCTCTCTCTCTCTCTCTCTCTCTTGCACATTTCTCAAGTTCAGGGGTCATGGTATCTCTTTGTCTCGTGCCCACTTTCTTCTTCCACCCAGTCAAACGGGCGTGTGGCTTTCTTTGAGAACCCCCAAAATAATAACGAACACATGCTGAACATGTGATTTTGTCTTGATTAACATAATTTGATGTCACATGTACATGATGTCACATGAACAGCAAATGCTGTTATTATGAATATATTTTTTATTCAGTTGAGAACTGGTTTATTGCATATTCCAGAACTGCTAATTTAATAAATAAATAATGAACAAATACTGAATTTATTCTGGATGAGAAGAAGAAGAAACATCAGATCCAGAAAAATCCAAGTGCTTCTAAGTGCTGGAGAATGCACCCTTTTCACTATGGGTCTGCTCCTTTTATGTACCAGGGCGCGGGTAGTAGACTAGTTTGCCCTACGATGCCACCTCTGTGTAGAGGTTCTGCTGGTCAACACTAGCCACGGTCCGCTCAGGGAGAATAGACGAGGCAACGGTGGCTGCAGTCCATTCACGACCTCCACCAACCCTCGCTGGCAGAAACACACTCACACACCATTGTTCTGGACCCCCCACCTCAACCCACCCCCCATCGCCCTTGTGCATCCGGCTTCATTTCCTCAAATAAAGTACATTATTAACATATTTATACATTATACCATTAACATAACATATTTTCCGGTCACCCTGTCCACTTGTTAGCTCCGTTTTAACCTCCTTCTCCCCTCCCCCCCCCCCCCCCCCCCCCCCCCTCGATATTGCTCCGTGTCAGTCACCTGTCCAGACAACAGCGCCACCCCCTCCATGTCTTCAGCGTGACGGACCAACATGGCTGGTCCTAATGGAACCGTTTTGCTTACGGATAACAGACTGGAACTAAAGACAGTGGTTACGTGACTGCATTCGGAACGCGGGGGACGAGAAGTCAAGAGAAACAAGGAGAAGGGGATGTGGGGTGTGCAGTTGATTTTCATTCATCACCACATGGCTGACATTTCTGGAGGTGGAAGTCATTTGTTTAGGGCCAGACCTGGGGTCCAAGGACACGCTCCAGGTACAAAAAGAAGCACACGCACACACATCACCCCTGGAGCCTTCACACTGAAAACACAGAGCATGTCCAGTCCGCCGATGCTCCGCTGACCCGTTCATATTCAAATAAGCTTTGCATTATTTGTTGTGTTATGTGTAATTCATATTCATGTACATAGCAGAGCATTCTGGAGGCCCACTGTGACTCGACTACTAGTGCACACTACTACACAACTATGTATCCTGGTTTGGTATACTATGGGGATGACACACACCCCATTGCTGGATCACATCACACACACATTCACTCACACACACACACACAACTCTCTGTAACCACAGATATGTTGTTCCCTTTGAAAGATCTAACATTACAGCATCATGTGTCTGTCTTAGTGCGTGCGTGTGTGTGTGTGTGTGTGTTTGTGTGCTTGTGTGCGTGTGTGCCTCTCTGTATGTCTGTCTATGTGGTTGTGCGTGTGTGTGTGTGTGTGTATGTGCATATCTATATTGTCTAGGTGCATATGTGTATGTGTGTGTGTGTTTTTGTGTCAATATCATGCTCCTCAACTTGTTTGCAGGGAGTGGGAACAGCAGGCATACTGCTGATCCAACAGAGAAAAGCCATCTTGTACATGAGGTGGTATTGTAAATCAGTAGCCACACAGACACATGCACACACACACACACACACACACACACACACACACACATACATACATACACATAGACATGCACACACATACAGACACACACACGGAAGCACACACGCATGCACGCAGACACACACACAAACACACGCACGCATGAAGACACACACACACACACACACACACACACACACACACACACACCGAAGTCACCACCTCATCTTTCGCTGTCCAGTAGCAGGGTGATTCTTCAGATAGTATTGATGTAGAACTCAGGCCTTATTCATTACACGTTGACTAGGGGCAGATGAGCCGAGTGTTATTGCTGAGCAGTACATTTTCACGTGCCTGCAATACCACAAGGGTAAATTCCCAGTCTCTACTGTGCATAAGTAAATACAGAGACACCGGTATTTCTGAGTCACTTTATGTAACAAGAGACCTTCTGTTGGTGAAAGAGACCCCGAAATGACGTTGCATATTTACGGTATTTACAATAAGAAAGAACTCTTTGTGTAGAGTAATTATTTGTCATTGCAGCTCATAAAATGCTATCATTATTAATATATTTTTTTTACTTTAAACACACACTATACCTGTATAATGGCTATGGGGCTTTTGGCCACATATTTGGACAAGCACCTGATCTGAAATGGTAAACTGATTAAACTCAGAGTTGTCTTGGATTAAACTCAAAAAGAATTCGTACACTTGATGTACATGCTGGGTTATTTCCCTAGAGACCCGTCCCTCCCGCCATCTCAGTGCACATGCTATTTTCTAACAGGGGCGCCGGGGTTCCCAGAGTGACCCCGGTTGAGGTCCGTGTTGAAGCACAGACAAGCACAGATTTGGCTCCTTCCATGTTTTTTCTCCATCTCTCTCTCTCTCTCTCTCTCTCTCTCCCTTTTCCAGCACGCCGGTCTGGCTAAATGATTAAATGATGAATGTCATTTTGAAAGGCGAGCACAAGGTTGAGAGGTAGAGACACAGAGAGAGGGAAGGTGTCGAGAAATTTGGGTTGGGTGGTTGTGGGGGGACTATAGGACGTGGTCAGGGAGGGGGGTTGTGACATTATATTACCGCGGCGGCAAAATGTGCCCCCGTGCCAGGGAGTGAATTTGAGTGAAGCCGTGCGATGTGACTTCATTTACTCAGAAATCCCTAATTTGTCAGCGTTAATATTTCAGGCCCCTGCATCGCCTGTCATAGTGGGCCAGAGATGACAGAGATCAATCTATAAAAATGGCCTCAGCTTAATTTATTGAATATTTATGTGCAATGTCACGTGCGAAAGGAATTGCAGGATTTATTTCACTGTGTACTGCTCTTGCTGTGATGAGGAACTTCTGGAACCAATCCCTGAGTTTGGGGGGAGATTCTGGGAAGCACCTAGTGATGCTAGCATAGCTCTGCAGGAGCAGTTTTACTCATTGAACACAACCAGTCCACTAAGTAATTGGATTGGATATCTTTTTTTTTCGGTATACGGTTCATTGTCTTCTGTAATAGCTTTATTAAGGTATTAGCCCGTAGCTCTTTAATAGCTACCCCGGAATATTCTCCAAATTGAAATTGACCAGCCAAATCCTGCAAACCTCCGCTGTAACATTCCTCTACGAAATGTCTTTAAAGCCGTCAGGATGCATATATCAAAGAATTAGTTTTTGTGCAGGTATATACACTGCATGTATATGAATACATGACGCCTATCCTATGAAGTTGGACGATGAAGTTAGATAACCATTTATTTAGCCATCTTTGTTATACATTAAAATTAACATGATATAATTGATTAAATAAAGTTTTCGGTTGTCTTCATTTAAATAATTAGCAGTGTAACATTGTTTTCATTTAAATAATTTATAGTGGGACATTAGGTGTTGTACAATAATGGTATGTGGTGTATAGATGGAGCCATGAGAAAATATCGACAATATATTCAACTCAGAACCCAGAAACAAGTTGTTTTTTGTCCCTTCAATTTTCCCTAAAATATCCCTGTGTGTGTCTTTGGGAGTCTGCATGTGGTTTTCTGTGTCATTGTCTTATAGAATACATAATTTCTATAAAAACACAGGGATTGTTTAAAAGCGAACCCATATTGTATGGCAAACTGTATTTATTGCCATGTGACTGAAAAATACCGCTGTTTTATTCAGCTTACATTTTTTATGCTTCCACAATGCATATTTACACAATAGGTATTTAGCATGGATACAACATCATTATCTCACCAGCGCTGGGAAATTGCCAGAGAAAAGCCTGTTTAGACCGTTGTCCTTCACTTCCTGCCATGAAGATCATTATGACTGAAAATGTGTGCCGCTGGGACAAGGCAGCGCAAGCTTGCAAAATAAATGCCAATGAGGACTGCGTTTTTTGCAGTTGGCCATTTCGTGTAGAGCGCGGCCAAAGTCTATCAAAGATGTGTGCTCACTGGTCAAAATCCTCTAGGGGATTCAGTCATTGTTTCCCCTTCTGTTGCACTAGTTAGGCAGGGGGTCACCAATCTTATGTCGCTTACAGTGCAAAAAGAACAAATCTACTGCTTCCACCAAATCCAGCAGTGGCGACCCCTTCCAGTGCCTTCATTATACCAGTGCTAATTAGAAATTCTCAAACCAGTGCCAGACATTGTGAAAAAAAAAGAGGGAAAAAAAGACAGTGCAGCAGCGAGCATATGGCATAATATCCTATTAATGAACACTCTAAATTCAAACTCAGGTCAGCTCCGTCGCACCGGAGAATGTGTCAATGATCCAGCGGTTGGGGGTGGGATGGTGGGGGGGGGGTGGGGTTGTAGGGGGTGGATTGGTGGGAGGGGGTGTTGGTGGTGGTAGAGGGGGGAGGGGGAAGGTAGTGACCTTCTTCTAAAATGCACAGACTCATTTGGACGGTGGGGAAGGTCTCACCCACCACTCACGCTCCCCCCCCACACACACACACACCCCCACACACACACACCCCCCCCCAGGGCAATCTCATTGTTTTACTTATTACATTTTTCTATGGCAATTATTGATATAATATTTTGATGGCAGCAGCTAAGTAGAAAGAAGTCATTAACAGAAGTAGAGTGTGTGTCCCCCCCTCCACCGACTTGAACCACTGCTATGCCACAAACCAGGTCTCGTCTTCTTCTTTTTCAGCTTTTCTTTCATTTGATCTTTTATCTCCTCCTGTTTTGTCTCTCTGTCTCTCTCTTTCTCTGTCTCTCTCTGTCTCTCTCTCTGTCTCCCTCTCTGTCTCCCTTTGTCTCTCTGTCTCTCTCTGTCTCTCTCTCTGTCTTTCTCTCTGTCTCTCTCTCTGTCTCCCTCTCTGTCTCCCTCTCTGTCTCTCTCTCTCTCTCTGTCTCTCTCTCTTTCTGTCTCTCTCTCTGTTTCTGTCTCTCTCTCTTTCTGTCTCTCTCTCTCTGTCTCCCTCAGAGGTGAAAGAAAATCGGGCTATTTGTATTTGCCTTTACAACACAGGTGACAAACAAGTTTTGCAACAGCATTGGTCCTCAGAGTGCTGGGTTATTTAAAGGGAACTGTCCACTGGCAAGACACCCCAACCCCCCCAACCCCCCCCCCCTCCCCCCATCACACCCCATCTCCATCATTCATGTCCATCATTTGGCATTGGATGCAAATTAAATTTTTATTTGATTGTGCCTTGTTTAGAGTTAATGTCTAATTGACCCCCAGTATTAAAATGATATGGTAAGAATGGAAATAAAAGTAGATACCATGGACATCTAGGTTTATTTTGACATGAACCTGCATAGAAGCCATTTTACTCTAAGGTTAGATCGTAACCAAATAAAAACAATAAAAACCTAATCAAACAACAAAAAACATCTACCTGAATATCTTGAATTCTTTATTGATGACGTATTTCATTCAAGTAATTTATTGACAATATATTTAATGACATAAATGTCATAGCTGCTTGCTAAATAATGGCATCTTCTTGATGTGGAATAGACTCTGATGTGAGTTTCATATTGCGTAAAATAAACACAAGTGAACCGGCCCACTGAGCAGGGGATCCTGGGGGATCCTAGGGGATCCGGAGGCCTGGGGCTCATCAGATTACACAGGGGCCTCACTCTGTATCTCCTCCCCAGAGATGAGTCACTCTCTCCCTGGGCTTTTGGAGCTGAACCCCCTTTGCCCTTGGCCCCCTCAGTGCTCTGCAGAGCTGTGTTTGTTTAAAAGCCAGACTTAATCCTCCAGCAGCAGCTGCCTCAGATCAGGTCTCGGATCAGCGCGAGGAGGGGATGTGTGGGAGGCAGGAGGAGACTGCAGGTGCAGACTTGGACACACATGTAGTATCTAGCTCTGCGGCCTCTTGGCCTCTGGCTGGACAGTCAGGTGTTCCCACATGCTGGAAGAAAAAGTCACTTGTTTTGGTTTGTATAATTTACTAAATAACAGGTGCAATTCTTGATGGTGTCAGTATAAGTGATGAATAATTGTATATTTGTGCTGTATGCTAAAAAGCTGCTTTTTAAATGAAAAGGTAGGTAAACATGGCTGTTAATTGGCAAGAATAGAGCTATTTGATAACAATGATCGTTGACTCATTTACCTAACTACACATTTTTGAAGAGTGCATATTTTACTAATTTACTATGGTTATATATATATATATATATATATATATATATATATATATATATATATATATAATCTACTCAACTCTATTGCATATAAAACACACTATCCAAAACTTAAACATCATTACTGCTCTGGGAATTTACACAGTATCATCACCTAGTTATTGTTATTCGATATTATCTCGAGTGTGTCTATTTTTCTTACAAACTCAGAGTGTACATGGAGTGCCTTTGGTTAACCTTACACCTGTGAGTGCACCAGCGTTCCACCACCGCATGCTGTTATTTATTGCGTGTGGCACAACAGCCACAACTAAGTGCTATGGAATAGGTTAAACAGTACAATTTACACACACACACACACACACGCGCGCGCGCGCACACACACACACACACACACGCACACACAGCAGCATGATTTAACAGAGAGCAGGAGAAGAGAGGGGGAGAGAAAAAAGGTCATCCTTGTTCAGGTGTTGCACTGAATTTATTGTTTCCGTGAAGCACAGATAAAACGACCCCCCAATAAAAAATGTCTTTATAGCCAATGCCATATGCAAATTTCTTTCCATAAAGGAATGGTGGATGGATAGCAGGTATATTGGTGGTGCATGGTGGGAGAAGTAGAGGGTCAGAGGGTGTGAACGAAGGCCAAACAGCAGATACAATGGCCTGGCCCATCACTCTTCATGCCTGCAGCCTTTTATGTACCTGTCGCCCCCTTCCCAAGCCTACTGACTCTCCTTCGCTTCCCCCCTGCCTGACCGATAAGGCAAAGGGCAAAGTGTACCCTCCACATTCACTTATATATGCACTTATATGTTCTCAATACTGTGAACATATAATGCTGTGCATGAGTATCTCATTTGCATGCGTAGACTTCTTGTGTCAGCGTGTATAACATTATTATTCATTCTAATGAATCATAATGCTACTTGTACTGTTTCTGAGGTTTGCAATCTTGTATTAGGTTTCACCACTACTTTTTCCAATAAAAGTAATAATAATAATAATAATAATAATAACAACTGTAACAGCTGCATCAAAATAGCAAAGGTTGTGATGTTTGCACTTTGATTGCAGATAGTTGTTATACATGCACAAATGCTGATACTGGTAAACCCTGGATCACTTAGTATACAATCGCTCTGTTCAATGAGCCCGCTAAATCTCTTAAGAGCAAGATTAAAATAATAATAAAATTAAAAAAGGAATGCAAATAAAAGCATCATTTAAAAAACCCGGGGTGGACAAGCTGAGACACAAAGCTGCATTAGTGGGACAGGCTGTTATGTGACAAAGAGCAAATTGGAAGAAAAAAAAACAGCAAACCCATAAGAAAGAGTGCAGCAATGCTGCTGGCCCAGCACCCTGGCATCCCTCTGGCTGGCACGCGGGCATGCCAAGTTGTAGGATTTACCCAGGGGCCTCTCTCTGAAAAGGCTCAGCCGGTTGGAGGGGCCCCCAGGGCGGACTGCAGACAGCGTCCTATTGTCCTGGCTATGGAGATTAGGGGTGGGGAGGGGAGACTAGAGAGACACTAGAGAGAGAGAGAGTAGAGGGGGAGAGAGACTAGAGAGAGAGTAGAGGGGGAGAGAGACTAGAGAGAGAGAGTAGAGGGGGAGAGAGACTAGAGAGACTAGAGAGAGAGAGAGTAGAGGGGGAGAGAGACTAGAGAGTGATACAGGAGAGAGAGCATAGAGGGGTAGAGAGTAGAGACTAGAGAGACTAGAGAGAGAGTAGAGGGGGAGAGAGACTAGAGAGATATAATAGAGGGGGAGAGAGACTAGAGAGAGAGAGTAGAGGGGGAGAGAGAGAGTAGAGGGGGAGAGAGACTAGAGAGAGAGAGTAGAGGGGGAGAGAGACTAGAGAGAAAAAGAGTAGAGGGGGAGAAAGACAAGAGAGTGATACTAGAGAGAGAGTGTAGAGGGGGAGAGAGACAAGAGAGAGATAATAGAGGGGGAGAGAGACTAGAGAGAGAGAGTAGAGGGGGAGAGAGACTAGAGAGTGATACTAGAGAGAGAGCGTAGAGGGGGAGAGAGTAGAGGGGAAGAGAGACTAGAGAGACTAGAGAGAGAGTAGAGGGGGAGAGAGACTAGAGAGAGAGAGAGTAGAGGGGAAGAGAGACTAGAGAGACTAGAGAGAGAGAGTAGAGGGGGAGAGAGACTAGAGAGAGATAATAGAGGGGGAGAGAGAGATAGAGTAGAGGGGGAGAGAGTAGAGGGGGAGAGAGACTAGAGAGAGAGTAGAGGGGGAGAGAGAGAGTAGAGGGGGAGGGAGACTAGAGAGAGAGAAAGTAGAGGGGAAGAGAGACTAGAGAGAAAGAGAGTTGAGGGGGAGAAAGACTAGAGAGAGAGAGTAGAGGGGGAGAGAGACTAGGAGAGAGTAGAGGGGGAGAGAGACTAGGAGAGAGAGTAGAGGGGGAGAGAGACTAGAGAGAGAGACTAGAGAGAGAGAGAGAGACAGTAGAGGGGTAGAGAGACTAGAGAGAGAGAGAGTAGAGAGAGAGAGTAGAAGGGGAGAGAGGTAGAAGTATCAGCAAG
Organism: Lota lota; assembly: GCA_026745465.1. Lineage (NCBI taxonomy): Eukaryota > Metazoa > Chordata > Actinopteri > Gadiformes > Lotidae > Lota > Lota lota. The sequence continues at coordinate 15,433 of JACYXH010000009.1, read as the reverse complement.
TGGTTCTGGGAAGCAGGGCCACAATGTGGAAAGGAGGGATGGAGAGAATACAAGATAAAGAGGTAGAGAGAAAGCGAGGCTTTGGGTGTTTCTATCACCACCATCTATCTATCTATCTATCTATCTATCTATCTATCTATCTATCTATCTATCTATCTATCTATCTATCTATCTATCTATCTATCTATCTATCTATCTATCTATCTATCTATCTATCTATCTATCTATCTATCTATCTCTCTCTCTCTCTCTCTCTCTCTCTCTCTCTCTCTCTATCTATCTATCTATCTATCTATCTATCTATCTATCTATCTATCTATCTATCTGTCTATCTGTCTATCTATCTATTTATCAATTGATCTGATTCTGTCTGTCTATGTATCTCTCTCCCTCTCCCTCTCTCTCTCTCTACTATATATATATATATATATATATATATATATATATATATATATATATATGTAGTAGAGAGAGAGAGTTTCATATTTGAGACGTGAAAGCATATGTGGTGTACACACAAGTCGACCATGAATGAGAACTCATCTGGTAGGTTTGGTGATGAACATGGTCAAGTGGTCAACAAATAGAAAACGCAAAATTGCTCCCACTCATCGGCCCTGTTGAAGTGCACACATCTGGAGGAGGTGACCAGGTCAGGATGAATGCCCTGTGTCTACCATGTTGTTGATGAAACAAATAAATACCTAAATAAATAAATAAATAAATAAATAAATATATATATAAATATATATATATATATATATATATATTTATTTATTTATATGTATGAACCATGGCTATCCTGTCTGTTTCTCCCTATTACCCTCGATAATTGAGAAAATGTGAACTGCTTGGCTGAACAAAGAAAATTGCCTGCGTGTAAAATTGCTTTTGGTTTCAGAAATTTTGTTTATTGTCAGTACACACTAAACTTCCTTGTGCTTTTTTTTAATGGTGAACTGAGAACGAAATATCACAGAAAAATGACATTCTTTATAACATGAATATAGGGTAGCTATAATAACCTATGATCATTTTGCATATGTATTAATTAAATCATGAAACGCGTAATTTTGACGCACGCTGTGCGACATGAAAATGTGAAAACAAATATGGTGGAATGGCAATTTAATGAAAGCAAATGTTGGAGGTGGAGAAGCTGATGTAAACATGGTCGCAGTATCCCTCTCTCATTATCTCCCTGTTGCACAGACACAGACAAAGTCACGCACAGACAGCAGACATAAGAGGATTTTCTCTTCCTCATCGTATGCATTCTCCAAATGCTTTCTTTGCTTTTTCAACTGTAGCCAATTCTGAAACCTCACACACTCAGGATTTAAAACATTTGGATTCTGTTGTAAATTCACATATGTTCCATTATTTACGCATTTAAAATGCACAAACTATTTTAATATTACTGACCAAAGATTTTCTTACAAAATTATATTTTAAATATATATTTTAAATATATTCTCCAGTAGTTTGTTTTAAAGCAAAATTGACTTTACCTTTATTTACTCTAATCATCATGTCTTATATTAGCAGATAACCGAAAGCATACACCTGAAAGTATGTCTCCTTTTTTCCCTCAGGTCTGTGGCAGAAATGTATTGTGAATGTAGGTTCAGGAATCACAAACGATACATTTATGTTACTTTATGAATTTATGTAAATTGATACATTTCCAGAAAAGCTAAAATAAAAATAATATTTTAGAACATACCGGGCACAGGTTAAACCCATAGCACAATTGAAAACTTCTGTTTTATGTATTCTGCCACGGTAATTTATTGGTTTAGTTGTAACCCTCTTAAGCTACAAATTAGAGGGCCATATACATTTCCCAGTCACAAAAAGGTTGTTGTCTTATCTGCTACACTAATACAGCATGCCTCAAAGTTTTCTCTTCAAAGTAACTTTGACATCCGCTTATCCACAATATGGTTGTGTGCGCTGGTACGTTGGGTAATGCATGCTGTACTCACAACGTAGCACCGTTAAGAACCCATTTCCAAAGCGTCAAACACTCAAATGACTGAAATAAATGACCAGATCTGTTACAATATCACTAAAGCACCTAGTCCCATTCCCCTACCAAAATATCACACAATGCAACAAGGGAACGGAGAAAGTATCTGAGTACCCTCTCGTCATCTCTCATTAGTTTTGCAGACGTTAGTTTCCAGGCAGATTCATAGCAGGAGCCTCCCCAGTTAGGGCGCCCTGGCCCTGGATCTGCATCAGAGTCTGCTCTTTAGAGAGGATATTGATGACGGCTCAGGAGCAGCTCTGCTTAATGAGCTCCAGCAGAATAGCTGAAAAATGACGAATGTTCTGTGTGAAAGCCCAAGTGACCTGGCCTGCTCAAGTGCCCTGTTCGCCTTGACATGATGTGTGTGTGTGTGTGTGTGTGTGTGTGTGTGTGTGTGTGTCCGTGTGTCCGTGTGTGTCCGTGTGTCCGTGTGTGTAGAGTGATAGAGATGGATATACAGACATATAGTTATAACTATATAAATAGATAGATAGATAGATTATAACTATATAAATAGATAGATAGATAGATTATATATATATAATATATAGATAGATAGATAAGGTTGGGTGTAAGGAACATCTTGTAGTTGAGTGTTGTCCTCCACCTCCTCCCTTGGCTGCTGTTTCTTTCTTCTCCATCTTCCTCTCTATCGCTGTCTCACCTCCAATCAGACGTTATTAAAGCCGCCGAATGCTCCAGAGGGCAAACAAACTTTGGGAAAAATTCCCCACAAGCCGCCAAGCATAGCCCATTCTCCCTCTCCGTGCAATTAACTGCGCCAACATTTACAATAATATGATTACAGACACTTTGGCAAAATCACGGGGGGGAACGTGGGGTATATTAGGTATCAGCAAGGGGTTGATCGTAATGGCCACATTTCCCAGAGGCTCACATTTTCTTTTTGCACACAATAGCAAGAGCCACTAAATTCTCCTCGGGCAGTAAAAACCAATGCACTGGAACCGTGATAACAAACACAGGCAAACACTTTCTTTCTCATCTCGCTACTTTCTCCTACTCTTACTTTTGGCCTAGCTTTTTTTTCATTTTTTTCATTCTCTCACCCTTCATCCTAAAGTCCCCCCCCCCCCCCTCCACACACACACACCCACCATGGATACCATCCCCACCACCACCCCTCAATTAATTAAGTCTTTCACAGCCATGTAATTAGGAACATTAGCAAGTCATAAACTTGCCACGAGTATTGAAATTATGAACCGTCCCCTCAGCAATTTGTTTGTAATTTTAAATGCTAGACAACAGAGCGCCATAGGGTCTGATAGATCTTTGTAGGAAACCGCTGTGCTCCTCCACAAACTCCTTCTTCATTAACACCCCATCAAACTGAAAGAGAGAGAGAGAGAGGGAGAGAGAGAGAGAGAGAGAGAGAGAGAGAGAGGCCCTTGTTAATTGCAGAAACAACTTGATTGGTTGGTCTGGCTTGCAGTGGGTCTTGACATTGTTGCCGTCAAAATGTGCATTTGCGTGTGTTTATTTATGATTTAAGAAATTTAAGAAATAACAAAAAATGAAGTAAAACACAGCTCATTTTTAAATACGCTACACAAAAAAAAAACGGCACAACTGAGCATATAAAGACACTCATGCGTATACATTTATTTGGCAAAAAAGGGACAGCCCCGATAGTGTGCCTGCATATGTGAACAGCTCACAACACACCACAGGGGTTAACAACCTGGACGCCAGCCCTCTCTCTCTTCCCAACGTGGTGATTTCAGCTCAAGCACCCTCATCACCTGGCCCCCTACACCCCCTACGGCTGCTCTCTGACCTTCGCAATAACCATACACCATTGTTTCTATTTACAATTTGCCAGAGACAGCGAGAAGAGGTAGAAAGAGCACAAGAGGCAGAGGGAAAAGAGGAGCCGGGCGAGTATTGATCGGCTTCCGCGTGTATTGAAACCAGATATTGATTTTCTTTCTTTTCTTTTTTCAAATGGGAAAAAGTGCATTGTCCGACCGAAAGTACATTTCTGTGGGGATTTGGGGGGGGGGAAACGAGGGTGGGGGGGGGTGCGAGGAGACCAAATGAGCATCCGGCGCACCGGTGTCTCGGGTGGATTGCGTATAGGCCTCTGGTAATTGAATTGAGCGAACCCAGGCTACCCCTTCTCCAATAGGCGCTGGGTTTCTAAAAGTTCTGGCACACTGACGGCTGGTATGATAGAGGGTACACATCAGCGTCTGGAAAGTTTCGCCACTTGTTGTGACTTTGGAACACGTTTGTCTGCATCTTGCAGCAAAAGACTATCGTGGCTCTCACGTCTCGATGCAGAGTCTGCAACAACACGTTTTAAGGGAAGACATTGAACACGTTCAACACAAGAGGTTGGGTAAGATTACTGCAATCAAAAGCATTATGTTTATAGATTCAAACACCTAGTTTAGCTATATATAATGGCATGTAGTTATTATTAGGTATAAAATGAATAATAATAATTTATTTGCTTTATATTTATATAATTAAAAACGGCAAAATAAACAAACAATTATCAAATGTTTTCTTTAAGACACTCCACACGCTAGAGGTCTACTCTGGATTACAAGAAATGCAAATGCTGACTTTCAGTTTTGTTTTTGCAGGAGGTGTTGACCAATGATGCATTTTATTTCAAATCACCATTCACAAGCAAGGCAAGGTAAACACTCACTCACACACAGCTATACACGCCAATGCACACACACACACATACACACACACGCACACACACGCACACACACGCATGTGGACGGCGGACATCAGCTGCTGTGTTATTCTCTCTCTCTCTCTCTCCCTCATACTCTCTCTCTCTCCCTCTCTCTCTCTCTCTCTGTCACTCTCTCTTCCTCCCTCTCTTCCCTCATCGCTGGCGGATGCATGTGGATAAGTGTGCCTCATCCACGGCCAAAGCGATCGAGCCAGCCCCCTGCTCTCCTCTCTCTCTCTATTTCTCATTCAGGGGGCGTTGGCATGCTCTCCCACTCAATTTGCAATTAAGACCAAATTTAGCCCACTGAAGCCTGAAGGCAGGTTGGTGTCCGCACAAGGAACACCGTTGCTTGGCAACTGGAGGGGGTGGGGTGGGGGGGGGGTCGGTGGATGGGTGGATGTTTGAAGGGTGGGGGGCTATGAGGGACCACATCAGAAGCCCGTACCTGAGCGACAGAGGGCAATGTGGAGACAGACCGCGCGTTTGAATGCTGCTGCAGGTGGATGAGATGCAGTACAGCTTTGCTCGGGTGGGTGGGTCATCATCACACTGTACAGTACCTAAACGGCATTGTTGTACAAACCCAAAATATTACGAAGCAAACTAAAAGTGTTCTGCCTTGAAAAAATACAAAACAATTTATTAAATAAAAACATATCGAAAATAACTCATACAATGATTCTCATTATTTTGCACAATAGTTCAGATATTCAACACTGTTCATGTGTGTGGATACATTATTATTTTTTTTTAACAAAGAAGGTTTAACAAGAAGAGACACATCTTGTATTTTTTGATGCAGAACTCTATTGGATGGATTATAGCACACCAAATGGTAGGTTTTAGGTATGCATTTCAATTTCTGTCTTGTCACTTCGCACCCATTTCCAAACACTACATGTTTTTTTAAAAGCAATTCCCATATACAAAAAAACTATTTTGGCAGCCTGTCAATAATAGCCCACAATAAAACAGTCGGTACATGCCACACAGCACAACACCTTTTCCCAATCTGTATCTTTTTCCATATTTGCATGTGCTCTGATGCTGAGAATGGGAAACTGAGTGAGAAAATAGCCATATTACCACACAGTGGGAGCAGAACTGTGTGGTATGCAGCAAACAAAGAAATACAGCAGCGATGGACCCCAGACCGAGCAAATGGCTGCTCGCCGCTCAGGCGTATCACCTTGTGAGCATGTGCATGACGCCAAAACAAAGGTGACATCAAAGATGTCCGGTCCTTGATAGGAGAAGACACTCGTTGAAATAAAATGTAAAACACGCGTGCACAGCCACGCACACGCAGCCAAGCGCGCATGCACGTACACAAACACACACACACACACACACACACACACACACACACACATATACACACATCCACGCACATATAGGGAAATAGATTGAAGATGAAAATTTTTAAATTTCAGGAAAAATATTATGGTGTTTTGTCTAGACTAGCAGGGATATTTTAGATCTATACAATCAATACGGAAAAAAACCACTGTAAGTACTCTGCCAGACTTGGTTTTTAAAACAATTCCCTTGTGCGTGTATTTCTTTCAAATGGTTCTTCCAAATCTCTAGGACCTCCCTAGCGATCCGTCGCTCCTAACGTCAACACTTCCCCTTCAACACCATCTTAATCTTTTATTTTTAAATGCAAGAGCCAGGGTGAGAGCAGTATCTCTGTAAGGTTTTGGGGTCACTGTGGGGGTTGGGGGGGCTTGGTTGTGTATTAGAAAGTCCTCAATTTCACACACGCTTAGTCTTGAGTGAGTTTACTATAGAGGGATTAGTGGGTGGTGGGGATGGGGGATGGTAGTAAGGGGGACAGGGGAGGGGAGTTAAAGAGGGGTAACAGGATGCTGGACAACCCTGTCTAACAGTGCGTCAGGACACCCCCACCTCTCTCTCTCTCTCTCTCTCTCTCTCTCTCTCTCTCTCTCTCTCTCTCTCTCTCTCTCTCTCTCTCTTGCTCACTTTCATCTTTGTTTTGCTCTAGTGCACCAATGCCCACAAACCCATGACCTGCAAGTTTGTAGGTATTGCATATGCATGTGTGTGTGTGTGTGTGTGTGTGTGTCTTTCATGTGCGTGCAAACATGTGTGTTTGTGTGTCTGTGTGTGTGTGTGTATGTTTGCGTATGTGTATTTCTATTATGATTTTTGTGTAATCATGCAATGTATTTGCGCATCCTGCAGCAGCTGCCAAAGTTAAACTAGGATTTACAAGCTGGTTAGTAAGTTGTCCTTGTTTACTAAACATGCTGGGAGGTATGGGTAATTACATATAAAAAATAATAATATTACATACAATAAAAACGACTCTCAATTTGTAGAGAGAGTGTTATCTTGTGTTTGTCTGAGAAGAGCATTGGCTTTGAAAGCACACCTGCAATCCTTATCTCTTATTCAGTAAGTCTATAGTTGTCTTTTCATTTCCTTTTAAATAATTGTATTTTAAAGTAGTCTTCTTTTTTAGATGTTTGCTGCCAATTCATGCGTTTTTTGAAGCTGCGTGAAATCTATTTCAGGATACATGCTGCATGTCTTTTCAAGAATGACAAAATAAATAGAAATATATAGCCAATAAAGGAGTGGCCAATGAAAAGCTGCGTTGTTGTGGTCGGACGGCCCTGTGTCCCTCCGTGTGTGATCTGATGCGAGGGGGAGACGGAACGGTGTCTGGTGTGGGAGTGGAGGAAGAAGGGAGAGAAATAGGTAGTGGAAGGGCACGAGAAAATGTGCCGTGTGTGTGTGTGTGTGTGTGTGTGTGTGTGTGTGTGTGCGTGTTTGTGTGTGTGTGTGTGAAAGAGACAGAGAGGAAGTGTTTGGGTTAATGAGTAAGCAGTAGTGGCCTACACACAGTGCTGCCAAGCGTGCCCGGTGGTAATGTGGGAACGGCCTTTTAAAACGCTGATGCGGAGAGGTGTGTCATGCTCCTTCAGTGACCCATGCAGCTGCCCTTCCTCTGTACACAGCACACACCCTTCCAAAATAAAAGTCCTGAGCGTGAGAATGAAGGTGGGTCATGAAAATGGAAAAGGTGTTCCGGAAAAAGAAGAACGTGTTGCTGTTCATTGGGGGGCGGGGGAGGGGGAGGGGCGGAGGGGGGGGGGGGGGGGGGGGGGGAGTGTAGTCCAGCTGTCATAGCTAAGCTGTTTTAGTGGCAAATCAACAATCTATATGGTCCTCTATCAGCACCTGAACATGATTTTTTATAAAGATCTGTGTTACACGTTTCACGCTTTTTAACATGCCTTTTTAACCCACTACCCACACCATCACATTATCTCTTCCTGTCTCTGTCTCTGTCTCTGTCTCTGTCTCTGTCTCTGTCTCTGTCTCTGTCTCTGTCTCTCTCTCTCTCTCTCTCTCTCTCTCTCTCTCTCTCTCAAATAATATCATATTATAGGAAATAAATCATATGAAGACTAAAATAGGTTACATGCTGTCTTGCATTTTTAACCAGATTTATATGTATAGTTCAGGTAAACTTTTATTTTCTATACCTCTGACAGAAAAGTCCAATGTTCCTTATATCATGATCGATAATATGTTCTTTAAATATGTATTTCCTCTTTCCAGCAGCTGCCATGTTTTCAGTCATTTGTCCAAAATATTCTGTTAAGGCAAAATCCTAATTAAAAGCCCATTCTTTCTGATGTGATGTGATTATTCTTAATTAAAACCTGCTAACTTCATTAATGTCACTTAACACTTCGGGGATACGACTACCAATGCATAAAGTACATTTTGTCATGCCCAGCGACACATTGTGCGTAATAAAGGCCGATGTCAGTGTGGATACGACCATCCTGCTTGGTGTGGCGCATCCTGCTGGAATGCGAGATGCCCTGGATAAGATAGGGCTGGTGGTGATAAGACAAGGCACAGTCTCCCAGAGTGTTTTCCCCTATTCAATTTAGATGGTGAGATATGCGTGAAATAAATTGGATTGGGAGGGTGAAGATAATACATTTGTACGTTTGTGCCGTTGTTGTTTTTGAGAGCGATTTCCACGCCTCCGATTAGGTGGATTGATTATTGTGACTCTGCGGGTGTCGCAGAATCGCTGTAGGTGACAATTACGACGACGTGCCGTTGTTTTGCGTAGATCCTGGACGTCGCTGTCAGCCTGATCTGCGTTCAGGTCCGTTGAGTCCCTTGGTTCCAGACGCTCATATAGGGCAGGAGAGGATGTCTCCAAGGTGGATAGCCCTGCTCGGTGCTTCACCAAACCGACATCAAAGTACATGCAATCTCAACCTGTCTCTCTCTCTGTCTCTCTTGCTCTCTCTCTCTCTCTCTCTCTCTCTCTCTCTCTCTCTCTCTCTCTCTCGCTCTCTCTCCCTGGCTCTCTCTCTCTCCCTGGCTCTCTCTCTCTCTCCCTGTCTCTCTCTCTCTCTCTCTCTCTCTCTCTCTCTCTCTCTCTCTCTCTCTCTCCCTCTCGCTCTCTTTATTTTTCGAGTCAGACCTAATGAAGAATTCCCCTGGCTGGGCGGGCGTCTCCCTGGACGCTGGGGATTTGTCATCCTGTATTGTTGGCATGGGTCATTAATTGTGCTTTGCCATAAGACCAGTGGTCTTGTCATTTGGGTACAGCAACACTATACATCTCCTAACCCCCCTAACCTCCCATCTCTACATCCCTGCCCTTGCACACACATTCACAGACACACACACACACACACACACACAGACACACACACACACACATGAGAGTGGACACACACATACACACACGTAGACACACACACTCACACGTAGACACACACACACATTCGTACACACACACACACACAAAAGAGGGCGCACAAATCGCTCCGGGCAAAAGCACAAGCACATGCATTGACACACACACACACACACACACACACACACAAACACACACACTTCGCCACTCGTCATCATCTGGGTGCATTAGGGACGAGGTCGCCACAATGCAACCCCCCCCCCCACACACACACACACACCCTCCGCCCGTAATAGGCTGACCTACTTAGGGTCACTTATGAAAGTCCATTTCCTCAAGGGTTTCTTGGCCATGCCCATGAAATTCATGCTGACCAAGGGTACACGTTTTAGAAAGGTGCTCAAAAACACACACATTATTAAATATGCTGGTCAACTGGATAGATGCAACAGAGCATGTGTGAATTTGTGAATGATCCCCCAGTTGTGCTGGGTGGTCTCTGCTGGCTGACGGCAGGACTCAAGATCAGCCCGTACTCTGCAGTATGTGTGCAAGTGTGCAGTTCTTTGAAGGCGGCCGCCTCCTCCATCTCCATCCCCCTCGCTTGACGTCTGAGGGGACTGATGTGTTTGGTCAGAAGTACGGGCTGGTGGTGGTGTGGTGGTGGTGGTGGTGGTGGTGGTGGTGGTGGTGGTGGTGGTGGAGCCCGGGGGCCAAAGCCCGGACCTCCTCCGAGCCGTTGATTGGAGAGCGAGCAGCACTATATGTTCCACTGTAGAGCAGCCTAGCTACATGAGTCCCATTAACACCTCACTCACACCAAGCACTGGTGGCTGTCACCAGTGCAAGAGCCACCTACTAACAGTGCACCTAGAAAAACTGCCAATTACCACAGGAAGTCCCACTCATTGACCCAGGGATTTTCTTGGTTCAAGCCAGAAAAGCAAAATGTACACTTCAGACAACAACACAATGAAGCATCAATATTTACATCTGACTCATTGGAGGCTTCATTTTGTATTAAGCATGCTTTCCAACCATGTGGCCACTCAAGGTGCTTTACAATCAGTGCCTCACCCATTCACACACACATTCATACACTGACGACGGTCTCAACCATGCAAGGGCACAGCCGGCTCGTCAGGAGCAGGTAGGTTTAGGCGTCTTGCTCAGGGACACCTTGACCACTTGTGTGGGGAGCCGGGGATTGAACCAGCAACCTTGTGGTTTCCAGATGCCGAGTTTTGAGATAGATTGTCGATAGATATTAGATATTACATAGATATTTGTCATATTCTTTAATGTTTTTGTATTAGGTTTGAGTGTGAAAAAGTTTCTGTAATTCCACTCTTTGATTCTTTCATGCAATTTATGATTATTTCTGGCCTCCTTTATTCTGAAACTATTTGGAGGTATTGAACCTATTGTCCTTTTGCAGTGTCAGTACGTGGTGAAAATAATCAAGTAGCAACGTGTAGATGAAAGCATGAAAAGTTATCTTTCCAGACCTACTATCAATACATGCAGCTTATCTCTGCCTCACAGCGCGACCTAAACAAAGCTCGTTTTTGTCTGTTTTTCTTTTTGTGTAATGCTTTTTGTTTTAGGGCTGAAAGAATTTCCAAATAAAGAAAATAGACTTGTTGGAGACCCCAACCATTTCAGCTTTATTTGAGAGTGGATTTGTTTCCTTTTCTCTTGCAGATTTCCAATGCTAATTTGTTGTGAAATATAGCAATGGACGCAGAGATAATTTCCTGAACAAAACCTCCAGTAATTGGTGTGCGGCCAGACCCTCCCCTGATAAAACTGTGTTGGCTCAGCTTGGGTTAACAGCACTGTAGACCAATCAAAAGCTTGTCTTTCTGCTTTCCCTCTCCGTGAGCTTCCTTATATTCTCCTTTCAACTCTCTAGTCTGCGCATTGTTGGCTTCACAGATATCTCTATTTTCATTTGTATCTTGCCTTTGTCTTCTTTTACTTTGTTTCCCTTCGCATGGACTATAGAGTTGTGTAGCTTATGTTACAACACTGTGAGTTAAAGGTCAGAGTGCATCATGGGTTGAAGCCATGCAAAATGTGACAAGCTTAGTCAACTTTGTGAATTCAACATAAAATGTAAACTAGCATTTTAATTACGTCTTATTTTGTTCTGATTAAATACTTTTTTCCAGTCATATTTGTTCCATTGTATTTTCATGTGAATCATTCTATATTCAATTTAAAAAAACTCACACCGCTACAGAATAACTATGGGTCTATCTTAACAAACATATGCAAACTGATTTGGCTTGGGCCATCTCTTCGCTGTCTTATTTCAGTAGCAGCCCGTGTCTATATTGCCAATTAAAGCACATTTCTGAAAAAATAGCATTTTATTAGTATTTGCCTGCAGCGATAGAGCAGTTTGCGATAAATGCTTTCTTCCTTGGAGCACTGGAAAACAAATTGCCACATCAGCGGTGAATGGCTAAGGAGGCACTCCTGCCCATAGCTGGAGGGCTAGCCAGGGGATTTGTAAGTGCGCCAGTTCAGATCAGAGCAATTTATCTGTTTTTTTTTTCACACCAGCAGGCTAGCACAGTGCTTTATAGAGAGGTGACTGACGTCAAAGATTAGCAATGCTTCTCTCTCTCTCTCTCTCTCCTACTCTCGCTCTGTCTATCTCTCTCTGTCTCTCTGTCTCTCTGTCTCTGTCTCTCTGTCTCTCTGTCTCTGTCTCTCTCTCTCTCTCTCTCTCTCTCTCTCTCTCTCTCTCTCTCTCTCTCTCTCTCTCTCTCTCTCTCTCTCTCTCTCTCTCTCTCTCTCTCTCTCTCTCTCTCTCTCTCTCTCTCTCTCTCTCTCTCTCTCTCTCTCTCTCTCTCTCGCACACTCTTTATCTCAATATGCTCCCTGAATGGCAATAGGAGTATTTGTTCAGACTACACTGACATTGTGGTTTCATGTTTCAGTCAGTCACTGACCGACATTAAATGTAGTTCCGATGGTCAAGAATTGTATGATGTCTTGGATGCAAATTCTGCATACTACTGGTTGCTATCTGATCAACCCAAATGTTAAAAATGTTCTCTCTCTCTCTCTCTTTCTCTGCTTTATTTCCTGTTATTGATCAGTTTCCAAATGACGAGAGCATGTCCATGTATGTGTGGGTGTGTGGGTGTGTATGTGTTTACATGGCGTATTTGCATTACATGCTCAATAGCGCTGTGGCCCCCCGCAATACATCCTACTGGTGTGCATCCCTCCATCCTCACCCATTACAGCACAGAGGCTTTCAGCAGCCCTAATGAGGATTAACGTGTTTGTGTTGTTTATATGTGTATCACCCTAATCCTTTCAGTAATAAGCTGTTTCCACATGAAGTAGGAGTAAAAGTATGCATTGGAACCCAATTTGATGCAATCACGTGTTGGACAATGTCAACAGAAAATGCTGTTTATTTATATCTATATATCTATATCTATATCTATATCTATATCTATATCTATATAATTATAATTTTGTTTTTTTGTATATGTGATTCATCTTTGAAAAATCCTGAACCGATCATTTGAAGATGCTGAAATGGTACAGTGTATGTTTTTGCTGTATATTTCTGTGGGTTCAGAGCCGGGACCACAGTGGGGGGTGAGTCAGCTCTGCTAGCCCGCCGTGTGGACTCTGTCCCACGGCGTGGATGAGAGCTGAGCGCTGCGCTACCAGCTTACAAGCCTGGCCTTCAGCGTTTCGTGTCTGTAGCACTTTTATCTTGAGCGCTGCAAAATATGGGGAGGATTCCTGGCGACGCAGGTTGTGTCTGGCCGGAGGGCGATGGGAGGCGGCTAGGTCGGGGATAAGGAGCCAGGGGGCAGCAACCTGGCCCTTCTGCCCCTGTCTGGGAGCTGATCGGCTGCTCGGGGAACACGCCAGCCAACCCTGGCTCCTCGGGCGGTGGGGCTCCGGACTGTTTAGTGTCCAGCTCTGTCAGTCATAGTGCTGTGACTTCCTGGGACTTTGATCTTCTCCCACACCCCCTCCACGGGGCCTCCTCTCCTCTGGCCTCCATGGGGCCATCAAACGGCCCGTTCTCCCTGCCAGCCGGAGCAGCCTGCGAGGCAGGTGGGAGACAGGGGGGAGACAGGGGGGGAGGCGGCTCAGAGCAGGGAGTGTGCCAGCATCTGAGCTCAAAGACGGCGCTGGGCGGCGGCCAGTAAGTGAACTGAAAATAGTCCAGCCCGCACATGCAGGCCTTGGAGTGCTATGCGGTAACAAGCCAGAAAGACAACCCAACACACCCCCCTCGACACGCAGAACCACCACACACATTCGAGAACACACGCGCACACACACACACACACGCGCACACACACACACACACACACACACACACACACACACACACACACACACACACACGTAGCACCACAACACATAGCATCACCATACACATTTAACCATACTCACACACACACACACAGACACACCACACACACAGTCACATAGATGTGTGAGTGTCTGGATGGTGTAAGGATAGACCAATTGGAGGTGGGCATAAAGAGAAGCCGGCGGTAGCACTATCAGATTTTAACAGGATCTATTCATTGACGTTCCGGCGCCCCGTGTAGCACATCAATAAAAGATTAAAAAGTGTAGAAGAGACACACTCCGTGAATCATTTTAACAACATGCTATTTGGGCGACTGCAGTGGACATAACTCCATATATATTTTATAGACACCTACTGTACACAACATACTGCTATAAAGTGTCAGCCACGTCTGGGTAAAGGCACACTAGTGGAAAATATGTGGAGGTGATGTGAATTTCAATTCAGAGCGTCTTCCAGTTTATATTGTAGTCTATATACTGTATATATATATATAAATATATATATATATATATATATATATATAAATATATATATATATATATATATATATATGTATGTATGTTTGTGACGTGCACCTACATCACCAAGACAAATTCCTTGTATGTTTAAAAAATACTTGGCAATAAAGCTTTTCTGATTCTGATGTGCATACATATTTTCCATACCATATATATACACCATATAATATACATACCAAAAATATACCATATATACTGTGTCTTCATATATATCGTTTGTGCGTGCATGCGTGTATTATATACATAAGTGTGTTTTTGGTTCACATTTGTTTTCATCCTGACAGTATGCATTAGTGGCATGCACCATATCGAGTCATCATTCGATGCATTTCAGACAATCTCCTTGGGCTGACGTCTCCAGTCAGAGCTCCACCTCGTCTCTCCCCTTCTCCCATGCCCTCTTTATATTTAACCCCCCCCCCCCCCCCCCCCCCTTGCCGCCACACTCTTTATGGCGGGGTAAATGAGTTCCCCCACAAAATCTATAGTGTGTCTTTAAAAGCAGATCACTCTCACAGCGCTGTGCTGTGGCATTGACCCCCATGGCAGGGCCAGTTTGGTTCGACGCCCAGGCCTCTCGCTCGCAGGACGCATACAATAGGAAGGCACGCTGACACACAAATGAACACACACGCACGCACACACGCACACACGCACACACACACACACTCACACACACACACACACACACACACACACACACACACGCACGCACATACGCACACTCACACACACACACACACACACACACCCATACACAATCATAGAGAGAGATACACGCGCCACAGGGCGAGACCCCAGGTGCACTTGGAGGAGCAGTTAAATTCCATCATTAGCCTTTCTTCCCCATGCCGGGCCTTTTTATAGGGCCTTTTACAGCCTGCGCTGAAGGTGCCAGTATACCCTCCCAGAGGTGTACAGGAGAGAGAGAGGGAGAGAGATGGAGAGGGAGAGAGAAAGAGAGAGATGGAGAGAGAGAGAGAGAGAGAGAGAGAAATGGATAGATAGATAAATGGTTAGGGACCCCAAGAAAAGATAAGAAAATGGGATGGGGACCAGAGTAAAAGGCAGACAGCAAGAGAACAAG
>JACYXH010000008.1:142500-173405 GCA_026745465.1 Lota lota | reverse complement strand
ACTACATGACAATAGTGATGGTGGTGACAGAGTTCAGGGAATACTTGTGCAAAGACCATTCTAAAACTATCCCTCGTAATGTTGAAACATTTGAAAAGCTTCTTCTTAAACATAAAGAAAGCAGTAACTATTATTGATTTATACATGTAACTGTTGACCCATTGGTCTAAGAACAAAAACCAATAGGCCTGTTAAATATTTTACAACAACAGCAGTTTCTAATGAAACTGCACCTGATCCAATAAGCAGATGGAGTGGCTTTATTATATTGACATCAAATAGGCTACAACCCATGGCCAAGCTTGTTTGTTAGAAGAGAATAAGAGCAATGGGTAATCTCTTGTGTGACAAATGATTTAGCTGCAGGACAATACAATTAATAAAACATTCGTGCAATTACTAATAAATGGCTTAGTATACAACTTTAGAATAAAAAGAACATGCAAGTTATGTGTGGAAAATATATTGTTATATTGAATGATATTTGAACATTTTTTATTCAATTTTCTTATAACTATCAAAAGGGCAGAAAATGAAATTCCAGACTAATATACAAGGTAAAGTAAACAAAAGTACTGAATGTCATTGGTATTATTATTAAAACTTCAGCTGGCTATTAAATATTCATGAAAAGACTAGCCAGGGACTTGAGTTTATCGTCTATTAGAATTTATTGCACAAAATTGAGTTCTTGTCATGAATAACCAATTTTCACAAAACATGTTTAAAACAGAAACAAATAAAAATACATAACATTTACAGAACTGTTATATGCAAATTTGTTTGTTAAGTTCTATGACCAAATGATAAAAAACAACTAATTAAACTCAAAATAAACACCACTGTTAACGTCCTTTAAATGCCCAGGTGGAATCCATAGCAGGTAGCTCCAGCCATGGATATGATTTACTTCTGTCCTACAAACCCATAACATATCATCACTTCTACTGTATTCTCCTTCGACCACACCCCACAGGTCACAAATGCATCCAAATACACACACACACAGACACACACACACACACACACACACACACACACACACACACACACACACACAATCACACAGGCACACATAAACTAAACACACACACACACACACACTACCCCCAAACCTATTGTTCACAGCATACACATTGCCATCCTTGCCTCACTATACATTCCATTCATGTGAAGCCACTGTTAAGACTTGCGTCAGACGTCCCTCTCCTGCTACTTTGTGTCAGAGCTGCATGCATACACAACATACAGTGGGCGAGGGAGCCAGACAGCGAGAGAGTGAGCGAGCAAGAGAGGGAGTGATACAGGGGAATAACAGCGGCCATGAACGAATCAGAGAGTGAACTAGACAGGGAGAGCGAGAGAGGGGGCAGCAGGGACACAGGCTGAGGGTGCTGGTGTTACTTGTCAGGGTATGACCTCCTGAGTGTCTCCATGGTGCAGACGCTGGGAGCTGGCAGCTGATGGCAGACTGCCACAGCGGGCCCGTGGCGCGACCCATCTGCACTTGGTATTTAAACAGGCTCCGGGCCCCCAGGGGCCCCGCCACCATGCAGGGTAATAGCTACACTAAGCGTGGTACAGACCTGAGGGGAGCTACCACTCACCCACTGGGACCACTATGGCAGCTCAGTTAATCCACACACACACACACACACACACATACATACACACACACACACATACACACACACACAAATAGACATGGATATAAAATATTCACATGCACTATTTTTTACAAAGCACATTCAATCCCTGTTTCTCACATTCACTGATATTATTCAAGCTGCCTAGAAAATGATAGAAATAGTGCTACACATAAACTGAAGACAAACAAACTATGCTTGTGTGTGTTTGTGTGTGTTTTTCTGTAAAATAGAGTGTGTGTCTGTGGGTCTGTATGTGTGAAGTCAACAATAAATTGTGCATGGGTGTGTATGTGTGGTTCTGTGTGTATGTATGAGTAAGCGCCTACGTGTGTGTGTGTGTGTGTGTGTGTGTGTGTGTGTGTGTGTGTGTGTGTGTGCGTGCGTGTGCGTGCGTGCGTGCTCATGTTGCAATGTTAGAGTTGGAGCAACAACAGCAATGTCATTGCATTATTATCTCATCTACCATGCCAGCACCAAAGGTTACAGAAACGTCCATGTCCAGAGGTTCTTGCAACTGATTAGTGGAAATAAAGTGCTTGTAATTTACACTGTAGCCGGTCTCAGGGATTTATTTCTAGTATGAAAGGAAATGAGTGTGTCCATTTGTGCGGCCATACATTACAAATACATATTTTTTGTTAAAGCATCTTCATCTTCAGTAATGTTAAAATAAAATACCCAGATTATATATCCATACTCAAAAGCACAATTGCATCCATTAGATCAATGAATATCAAGTAAGTGAGTTGCATGTCCTATTCATCTTCTCACACCCTCTTTCTGGCTACCCGTCTGGTCTTACCTTTATTTTCCCTCTTCAGCCGGTAGAGGCCGCTACAGAGCAGTAGCTATGGACGGGTAGAGTCCAGCAACACAGGAGTCTATCTAGCACCAAATGTGTGGATGAGCACTCCCACATGACAAAGCTAGCAGGGGGAGAGCGCGCGGTTGGAGAGTAGATATAGAATAATAGGCTACACATTACAAAACTAACGCTTGGTTGCGGTTAAACAATTTAGATGACCATTTTATTTCGTGTGACGAGCAAGATCGATATTCTCAAGTGATTCCTACTACTACTTCCTAGGATTTAATATTATTGCTTCTGAGCATCACTGCTGCCGTGCCCCCCGGTCCGCTGAAGTACAGGGCGAACGTAAAGAGCGACTGGGGCAGACATTGCTGTTTTATTTTCACCTTGCTTCTGTTTTTGTTTCGCCAACTGAAGAGTGTCTAAGTTTGAACTAGAGAGAGACAGAGAGAGAGAGAGAGAGAGAGAGAGAGAGAGAGAGAGAGAGAGAGAGAGAGAGAGAGAGAGAGAGAGAGACAGAGAGAGAGACACAGAGATACAGAGAGAGAGACAGAGAGAGAGAGAGAGAGAGAGAGAGAGAGAGAGAGAGAGAGAGAGAGAGAGAGAGAGAACGGGAGAGAGAGAGAACTGACAAGCTTTTGGAGCTGCGCTTTCATGCCGTCAGTCTTGCGGACTCTGAGATGGACGTGAGATTTTATCCAGCTCCCCCCTCCAGCGTGGGTTCATGTAGACCAACATTGCCAACCGATTCCAGTTTGGACTATTATCACTCAAACAAGGTAAATATATGCAACCGACATCTGTTTTTGCGCTTTGTACGACCTGCATCACCTCTCTCAACATGCTACACGGTGGGAACGCGTACATGCAAATGTTGTGCAGAGCAACTCGTCTGTTTAACAGGAACTCTGTTTACAAAATGTTGACGAAACAAATGTACTTGTATTGGCGCTAGACAGGTTCACAACTTTTTTTTTAATTGTTGGTTTGATGGTTTTGAACGCCGCACCAACGCCGTCATTTCTAAACAGATCTTTTTGTTGAGAATGGAGTTCCTCGTAGTACTACTTTTTTTTTGGAGTAATTTTGTTTTTACTTTGCCCGAGACAAGTGCGCACCTTGCTCCATCCATGTTCGACGCGTAAAATATGGGCTCGTAGGCTAAACTATTGGGACAGCAGGCTACGACCACAAATTACAGAACTGGGGGATTTTTATATTTATATAACACAAATGTTAGCCACTCATTTACAGTGCAATATTCACGTGTTTAAACAACAAGATGTAAACCGACTGAATTAAACAAAAATGTATAAACTTTACGCATGCAAGTTCAAGGCGAAGCAAATATCAATAACATAAATAGCTTACAAGAGCAAGATGAATCTGTGTAAATCACCATATTAATGCCACTGTCCGAATGGAAGTTACTATTCGTATCAACTTTGCTTCTGATTGGCCCACGGGCAAATGCTCTCTCTTAATCTATGTCCACATTAGCCTTCCTTATCTCATTGCATTTTACATTTGAGGACAACTTGAACATAAGCTATTAGTAAGCCACTAAACGGGAATTGTTTAAAAAGGAAAATTTAAGATTAGACAATTTGTTTTTATTATAGCCTATAAATGGCATTCGTTATTTTTTTTAAACCTTTGTTTTCTGGTTTTGCATTGTGCAGCTAACATTTAGAAAACAACTTATTTCTATATCACATTGCATGCTTGGTTTTGAGTCCCTTTTGGCATAACATAATATAATGGTTTGAAATTTATTTGTCAATTTTTTCATATTTCATTGCCCAAGCCATGCGGTCATTCGATTACATGCGGTCGTCAAAAACGTTTAAATATATTTAATAACTGTCAAAACAACAGAACGTCTATGATTTTCTCCCTGGCCACAAGAGAGCAGTTTGTGCTGTGGTCATTTCAAAGTTGACGCAAGCATTTGTTTTTTAATTGGGGGAAAGCAAGCAGGTGATTCATTTTGCGAAGCAAAAATGTGTGTGCAGAACTTAGAGGGATTTAGTATTACTGCCATGTGTGTACTTTACCTGAAAGACACAGACACACACAGAGACACACACACACAGACACACACACGCATGCACGCACGATCACATACAAACACACACAACCACACACACAACCACACTGACACACACACACACACACACACACACACACACACACACACACACACACACACACACACACACACACACACACACAAACACACAGTAGTGCTAGATGTTGATTTAAGATTCTAGTGAGACGTGGCTTATGCTGACTTGAAGGCCTCGGTCCTGTGGTATATAAACTGCACCGTAGCTATGATTCACTCAGATCCGTGTTTACATACTGCAGGCTTGTTGGTCAGGCTGGGCAAGAAGACGGGTAGGGTTTCAAGGGCAGAATCATATAACTTTGTCATTACTAAAGTAATGGGCATGTGTGTGAGGTGCAAAGCGACACATTATCTGCGTTGCACCTTGCGTAACAGTAGATTAATGAAATGTTCGAAATAAGTCATATTTACCACATTTGAACTTCAGTGACGTTGTTGAGGTTAAAAGTGCAGCAGCTCCTACACATTATTACCATGTAGAAATCACATGGTCATTTCATGAATTCAGAAATGGAATGCCGTCGTACTGGTTACCATATTTGATTTCCCATTTGTACAATAGGATAATATGGAAATTTGATACACTTGGGGGGGGGGGGGGGGGGGGGGGGTGTAGGCCTACTAAAGAGGCACATTTGAATGGTGTTACATTGGTGACCTGAACATGGTGGTTGGAAGCAATGAATAAATGGATCAATACAATTCCCAATCCATATTGGCCATATACAGTATACACACACATAGTGAATGAACATGACCCTCTGAGTGCTAATGGGAGGCGCTAACAGAGGCAGGTTGGTATCACGCTAACCCTTAGCATGTTCCCAGCTCCCCAGTTGCACTCTGGGAAATGCTGATAGACTCTCATGTTCATTTTCACGCCAAATGGCAGCACACACAATGTCTCTCCCACAGGTCTAAAATGGAATTGAAAATGTAGATCACACACCAGGAAATATATCATAGCGCATTGTCTTGATGGTAGATTAAGGAATAGACTGGCCCGAAATGTATGTGTGAAGTGAACGGCAGTAATTAGGACTACCGATGCCATGTGGTGTGCAGAGAGGGTATAATGATCTGAAGTGTCACTGAAAGCTGACAAAAGCGCAGTTCTTTTGCATTAAAAGCTTAAATGCAAAAGAGAAAGGTCTTGACAAAGAGTGTCAACTTGAACCTTTGTGAGCATAATGGTGTCAAGTTCATTTTGGGTTTAATTGAGCCGTTATGATGATGATGTGGTTGTGTATAATATGTGTGGTTATGTGTATGTATAATGTGTGTGTATTTGTGTGCATCCATCAAGCAGATGGAGACCAATTTTCATAGTGTACTAAATACCTAGCAAGTCATTATTTAGTAACGCATAGTATGTTGACTATTAATTCGGTTGAACCCGATAGTCTGCATTCAAACTGGTTCTTATCTTAGCAGCAGTCTGGGGTGTTAGCAGGAGCAAGACCAGACCAAGAGTTAATACCCAGAAACAATGAATGTACTTAACCTTTGACCTTTCACTTGTATTTTTACTCCAATTCTCTCCGGTCCGAAACGGTTTCGGATTCAAAAACGGGGATATACTTTCAATCAACAATACTGAAAATGATTATAGGAACAATTTGTTTTTTTTATCACAAAATGAAATAACTGTAAAGCACATACTGCCTTCATCTCTCCCTCCTACATAAATGTAATCGGCTTTGTGTGGTCGAAAAGCAAAAACAAAGCACACACTTTCACATGTGTCGTGCGCCATAACGCACTACAGTACAGGACACAACACAGGCAGCTAGCGCATTCACATTTTCCGAACAACAACAAGAAGTAGAACAATGCTGTCCAGGTAAAGAAGCGATTTCACACCGCAATATATTCTAGCCCGCAGCCACGTGCTCTTCTCAACTCTACCTCGGCTACATCGTACACAATCACCCTGAGTCATCCTCACTTCAGCCCTCACATCTCTCTCAATCTCCTTTTGAAGCCGCTCTATCTAGCTCCCTCCCCTCCTTGACGAGTGGGAGGTATTTTTATTTTAGTGTTTTTATATATTTAGTATTCTTTTTGTAAATGTATTTTGTGTTATTACATTTATTTGTGTTATGCGCCTCTATCTATCTGGAGCCAAAGTCCACTTCTTGGGCTGTTGCCCTTTGTCAGAAGGGACAGTGATTTGTCAAACGCATTATGACTCGCATGCGTACCCAACTGGCACAACTGACACCACCACACGGCTGAGAGGATGTTGGATGGAGTCCCTGGTATATAGCCTCTCCACTTCTCCACCATCCCCTTGGCCCATGCAGGAACGTCGTTATGTGGCCAATAAGAGGCTGTGGTGTAATTACACTGTACACATCATTTCTACAGTATTATAATTACATGACTTTTGTTTTTTTGCAGATGCTAAGGTGGGCATGGATACATACGTTATATATAGATGCGTGCGTCTCTTCTCTCTCTTCGTCTCTCTCTCTCTCTTTCTCTCTGTAATGCAGAGCCAACACAATGCATATACAGTTCATCATTGTGCTGCTGTTTGAACGTTGGAATGTCACAATTAGGGCCAACAATGTTGACTGATATAGGAGTTTTTTTTTGCATGCTTGGGTTCTCATCCACATTTCTCACTTTATATAGTAAAAATATCATTAAGTGAACTTGGAGTTCTGTATCACACTACACACTCCTGGAATATAACCATGTTCCTAGTTATCATGACTAATTCCTCTATGGCTGCCTGGAGTTTCTTCTTCATGTGTTCCATATTGGTACAGTAATTTACACACAAACAGCCGCAGAGGCTTATTTTTGCAGCTCACGCACCGCCCCTTTTTAAGTGGTCCATTTCATTTCTACCACTGTGACCAAAGCACTACTCTTTTTTTTATGGGACACTTCAAAGTGTAGTGAGGGCAGAGAAGCATATTTTCCATGTTCCCATTCTGTGGATGTTTTTTTTTTCTTTCCTCGTCGTCAAAACATGACCTTAATGAAAATATTTATATTAAAAAAATATGTTATGCCATCTGTGGCTGAGTTCTGCTCAGAGGGAAGTTAATTACACGGAGGGAAAGCGTTCTTGGGTGGACAGTGTGGAATTGGTTTTTTCTTTTTCATTGTGTCCATTCATAACATTCTGCTGACTGGTCAGTCCGGGCTGCAATGCCTCAACTGTTCTCTCACTTTGGAAATTGTTAACCCATGCATACCTCATGTGCAGGAAAAGAGAGAGAGAGAAAGAGAAAGAGAGCTGGGAGAAAAAAACAAGAGAGAAAGAGAGAGAGAGAGAGAGAGAGAGAGAGAGAGAGAGAGAGAGAGAGAGAGAGAGAGAGAGAGAGAGAGAGAGCACAGAACGAGATAGTTAACTTTACTGTTAAGGCTATGGGGACGCAATGATTTTCACATAATGTTATTTTCATTTTTTTGTAAGTGACACTGTTATTTACTGTTCCTGTTTTAGCGACTCGTTCAAATATTCACTCTTTGGTGTCTGTTGCCTCTACTTCCTGGAAGTCACAAAGAACGGTTTGGTTTCCTCTTTCTCAAAAGCCTATCTATTCCTCCGTCAGACTTTTCCTCTCTCTCTCTCTCCTTCTCTTCTCCTTCTTTGCATTTACCTTCCCAGCAGCAATGTCAAAAGGTTATGAGGGGAAGCCAGATTGCCCGGGGCTGATTGTGTCTCTGAGTTAATGATAAGTAGCTACACAGCTAATCTCTGGAGTAGCCCAGAGTTCATATTTTGTTATGGGGCATTTATTATTGCTGGGGAGACTGTAAGCAATCCAACCACCTCTTCTACATTTTCTTCTCTTTCATTATTTACTGACCAATTAGCAGTTAAGTGTTTATTTTATTTCAACCTCATGTTTAATTAAGCTCAATTATGTTTCAAATGTGGGACTGTCACTTGCACAGTTCAGGTTGCAATGGTATGCAGCAGTAATTGGAATTGAAACCTACAAAGGTCAGTCTTATACATGTTCAAATATATAATGTGAATGGACTTAAAGTAAATCTGTTTCAATGCGCTTGTAAGGCATAATTACATACAAGTATATGTTTTCATACTAACACAACCATAACACAAAAGACGAATACAAACAAAGACAAATAAATCAGTGAAGAAACGCCCAAAATGTGGGAAGCTAACCACCATGTCAGCGGCAGACATGTTGACATTGATAACTAACCCTCAATGGAAGTAGCAGAGGCCCGGCCGCACCTCTGACCCTCATGAAATCACAACATTAACCCTAGTTGTGTTTCCTAGGATACCTCAGCCAAACACTGTCCTGTAGCCAGCCATGACTCCTGGATACTGTACTTAATGGGGCTGGGGGGGCGAGCCGGCTCTACTCGCTGTGGCGTGGGAGTGTGTGATGTCAGGGTGCATCATATACCACCCCATCCTTCAGGACAGGGCTCCGCAGCTTCTGCTGGTCCAGCCTCTGCTGTTTTCTAGGGATGGTTGGGTGGGGTGGGTTGGAGGACCAGCATTTGACGGGGTAAGCTGGTATATTGGGTGGTGGTGGTGTAGAGGGTACACGTTATGTAATGAAGTGTAAGAGAGAAAAGGAGGGGAATTGTTTTTGGGGGGGTTCTTTTTTATTTTTTTCAAGTAGAGCCATTGAATCTGTAATGTCACTCAGCACCATGGAAACCAAAATGAGTCTTGCCACCAGATGTGTTCCAGTCCAGATAGGGACTTGAAAGACAGACGTTTATTGTTTTAGTGCACTTGGTGTGGTTCAAACCCAAACTGCATGAAACGCTGATTGATGGATTTCACTAAAGAATGAGAGAATGAGAGAGAAATTACCAGACCGACAGAGAGAGAGAGAGAGAGAGAGAGAGAGAGAGAGAGGGAGAGAGAGAGGGAGAGAGAGAGAGAAAGGGGTGGAGACTGTGATTATTTTAACTATTTCCATGCTCTTGCGTCTATAGAAAACACACAGTATTTCATGTCTCATATTTCACATTCCATATATATATATATATATATATATATATATATATATATATATATATATATACTGTATGTGACTGTATACATTTTGTATAGACCTATACATATCCCAAAAAATCACATTGTGTGTTGTTGCTTTTCTCCTTGGATAATGAAATGAAATGTGACCGATGTTTACACTGAACTTAATGCGATTGGGCCACTTTAAGTCTTTGCTGCGTTGAGTCTGACAAGCAGATTGTAATTGTCAGTGACATTTAACATCAGCCCTATGCATGTGGTTTTGACTAAAGGCCAGGAAGTGTGCAGATCTCTTTTTTTATCATAAGCAGAAATTGTAGCGTGTTGCCAGCCACACATCCTTTATTTTATTCTTTCTGTCTCCCTTTTTTTTTATCAAAATAATATCTGTACAGAAACATTATCTGCATGCAGAAGTGACTTGTGCAAACGTAACATTGTAGTCATGCCAGATCATTACTTTGAAACTGTCTATGATGGATATTATAGAAGCAAGAATAGAGGGGAATTAAGTAGAAGCATCTAGTTTGGGGACCTGATATTTTCTGTTCAATCCTACTCTGGATGCCAAACCCCTGGTGTTCCCTTAGGCATCGGACTTGAGAAAGTCAATGACAAGGAAGGAATGTTTCTGTATTTATTTAAAACATTTAGTCAACACAACAGCTGGTGATCTAACTAGGGCGCAGTAATTTTATCTATTTTAGTCATGAAAGGAAATCACGCTGTGTGTGTATAGTGTGTGTTCCCGGGGATTGCAATTAGAACTAACAGCTAAACTGGCCGTGGTGGACTAGCGCGCCGCAGAGCGGAGCTTTTGGTATGTCAACCGGTGTGAGCTCGGTTTATATGGTGGGCTGGGCGGCACTCATCATCTCTTCCTATCACACTCCGTAAAAGATCCAGGAGAACGTCCAGCAGTTTGTATTTCATCGCGCCTCTCTGGGAATGACATAATGTAAGTGTCTATGGGTACCGGCTTTTTTTTATTGGAATGTACATGGCTGCAAAGGTGTGAAGCTGCTGTCTACTTCACCAGCAGGAAATGAAACACTAAGAACGACAAAAAATAAAAAGAGAACAGAGGCAAAGGGCGATATTTTCTCAACATTTTTACCAGGGCGGTGGAGGATAATGCAGGCATTGCAATATCGTCATATCTCTTTTAGATGTTTAGGGTTGGAAAGAACATATGTCCCTATAGTGTCAACTATCCAAAATGGATAGATGGTTCCGGGCTAACTACCACAATGCTATTTGGACAATCACTCAGTGTTGAAACAGTCTTTATCATACCAAGCTATTTTAAATGCTGACGCATCCCTGCAACTTTCTTTAAATAAAGAATTGTCCAATCTTTTATCCCAATCTTTTATGCTGTAGTCAAAACCGGCCATGTCACTTCAGCCAAATTCATATATTTTGCACATTTACAAACTATACATAAAAATAAAGATACATAAGAAAATATACATTTTCAAATGATGTTCACTGTAGAGGACCCAGGGTGAGGCATCGCTGATAGTTCTCCTAAGAGATGCCTTGGGCTCTTTGGATTCATGTTTCCCATAGGGTGAAGTACGTGTAGAGGAGCACTAGATGCATGCGGCCCAGGACAGTGCACAGTGGAAGAATGCAGCTGTTTGGTGTATTAAGAGAGGTCTGTGAGCCTGGGCAAACACCACCAGTTGTCTTAGCTTCCTGAGGCACGTCCTGTGCAAACAGAACTGGGGATGGCTGGTTCCCTGTGCACCAGGTCCACGCTCAGAGCTCATGAGTCTACTGAAAACACACCGAATCAAATGCACACGAAGAGACTGCCCTATATAAGTAAAACTCATCAATCTTACATATTACTTGTACAGTATAAACACTTTTTGCTTCATTCACGCATGTGATCGGAATACTATGTGTATTAGTTAGAGATGTTTAATGATAATGTGAAATCTTTATTTAGCCAACACTCCCTTGAGGTTTCGCACATTAAGATATAGCCCATCTATATTTCACATGGGTCTGAAATTGCAGTTCTGCATACTGTTTTTTTTTTTGGTTATTCAAAAGTGTATTCCAGTAAATGTTTCACAGCTCCAATTGCTTACATTCACACCTCCACAAAACTACATCATCAACATTGTTGGGTTTGCTTTTGTTCTGTTTTTCTAACTGGCAACCCAGGAAAATGGTGATCAAGTCCAATCACAAATAAATTACAAATAAATTAGCACCATGTTTGACATTAAACAGTAATAAGGTAATCAATTACAGTCATCCTCACATTGACATTAAACATTCCAATTATTCCACACACACAATGTTGTTTGTGTGTATTTTCTGTGTTCTCAGACACACCAGATGTTAACATTATTTCATGTTGGCGTTATTAACAATGTGTCCTATTTTAAGGCGACAAAGGAGCAAGGAATGTGTAGTGGTTCTCTCTCCCAAGTGTATTACTCTGTTTACTTTCCTTATCAACCAAATGTAACACCATCACCACCACCAAGACTACGTTTATTTGATTCATTATGTTTCATTATCATAGATGCTATGGTAATATAATACCTACAAAACATATTATGTATTTTCAATTGTCTCCTTTTCACACAATTTCTGATAACTAATTATTCCAATTTGTATGTGAATACTACATTTCCTGCTGCTTTTTTTTATATAGTTTTTTATTTTTTACCACCTTGAATTTTGAATTTTTCCCAGGATCTCTCTTTCCCTGTTTCTTACACACAAATGTGCACACACACACACACACACACACACACACACACACACACACACAAACACAAAAATGCAAACTCAGCCACACCCATGTTTGCACAGGCCTTAAGGTAGCCAATAGCTGTGAGTCATTTAATGGTCCTGTTGTATTACTCCCTAATGACACTGCGTCATGGGTGTCCGACTGTATTATCCCCAATATGAAATCAGCATGTTCTGCTATGGCCATCATATTTAGAGACTAGATAGTAGGCTCTTCACTGGGCCGTGTGTTAGCTTGTAGTTGGGCTGATTGGTATGTGATATGTTGGTGCAGCTGAGGCCGAGTGTATTCACTGAGTAAACACAGCATTGCTGGCACTCCTGGTTTCACTTAATCTTTGACACAAAGGCAATGGCATGTGTCTGGGGCTGCAGACAGATGCAGTGACAGTGAGAGAGTGAGAGAGAGATACACACACACACACACACACATATATATATATATATATATATAGAGGGAGAGGGAGCGGGTGAGGGGGAGAGAAAGACACAAAGAGATAGATGGAGAAAGAGAGAGGGAGGCAAATAGGCTGATATTCTTACTTAGAAAGATGGCAAATCAACACTTTTCAAGTATGTTTTTTACCTACAGTTTTACAAACCATACAGTTAAATTGGGATTTCAACATAATTTTTTCTCTTTAGTCCTTTATTTATCAAAGTCAACAACAGTAATAAGATGAAGCAAACCCAAAAATGTGGCTGTCGCATATGAATAAGAATCGGGAGTTGAATCAAGGGTTGTTGGGTGACTGTGGTCACCTTGGGTCGTGACTCTGAATTACTAAGTCAATGGCTGTCAATCCTGGCGCATGGCTACATCTATGATCTATATACCTGTCATTTCATAATTACTTAGGCCGCAAGTGGAACGGTCTATCTAGAGAAAAGTGTTGGTTAAAACAGGGCTAAAAACAGGCATGGTATGGTGTGAAAGACTTGGAATGGTCTGCCAGAGTTGTGTTTGAAATTATTGATCTGGGTTTCTTTGTCTTTTTTCACCCAGCCAATTAATCATTATCGCCATTGCCTTATTGTTTTCTTTGGAATTGTTCAGACATTTTCAGAGGCTTCAACAACTGGATTTTGATAATCAGCAAATTCAATAATTTGTTTTCGCATAAAATCAAGCCCCTTGCATGTTTAAAAAAAAATAAGAAAGAATAAAGAAAATATATATATAAATAACGATTAGCTCCAATCAGAAGTTGATGGGGCTTGTACTGACGGCAGACTGTAATAACCATCAACCGTTGGCAGGAGCCTGGCCCAAATAAGTCCTTTCTAGGTACGCCAACGCCAAGCCTAATATTCTTTTAATTGACTTCAGAGAAAAGGCTCTCAGAACATGCTAATGAAGTTTCCCAAATTGGCCTCCACAGCTGGTTCTGTGGGGCGAACCTCTCCCCACGTTTCTTCGCTTGGGCTCTCCGTTGTACTCCACCACTTTGCTTCGCATAATGATGAGGGCGGGCAGACGAACCAGGATTACAATTACTGGGAGAAAGTCAAGGAGGTTGTTGAAGTTCTGAGCAAAAACACACAACATTGGAGCGGTTGCTATGTGGACATCATTGTGCCTATTTTGGAATGTAATTAAATGGGTTTGGCTGTGTGCCAATGGTAAAAAAGAAAAGAGAAAGAAAAACATGCACATTCCTTTTAATGTGAAAGTAGAATGTATAGACCGGCGTTGCTGTAAAATACCTGCAGGGAATGCTCGGGTGTTGCATATTTGTCATACAGCTTGCAGCTTGCGATGAGTTATCCACTGTGACTTCCCCTTTGACATTTCAGAGGTATGCGGCCTTTCCACCATGTATTTACTGTAATCATTTTTGTTTCTGTTTTTCTTGTGTGGTTAAGTTATGAACTGTAAATGGGTTTATGTCATTGGTTGTGCCCTATCGGAAACCACACCTCAATGGTCTGTTGCAGAGAGCTGTATTTGATGCGGTATACAATTACATGTAGAACCCGCTTGTCTTAGATTAAGCTCATGGTCTGCATGTGAACGAAAGGCCTACGTGTGCCCTCATACTAACGTATGTTATGCTATGCTAAGTCTTAGCTACTACTTATCTTAACAACAACATTTGTACTACCTCTTAAGATGAGAAGGCAATGAAAACATGAATACTTTCTTAGTTAAACTGCAGTAACTAAGGGACCAAATGGTCTGCAAAAATCGTTTAGGCCAAATGTAAATGAGTTAAATGCCTTGAGCTCTAGATAGCACTTTGTGTGTTTTGTGTATTGTGCTGTGTTATGTTGTTTTGGTTTTGTTTTGTGTGTTGTGCTGTGCTATGTTGTTTTGTGTATTGTTGGTTTTTGTGTTGTTTGGTATTGATTCATTACTTGCAACGATATATTTATGGATATTTTCAAAAAGTCCAATGTATGCATTTTTGTAAAACCAAAGAAACAGTTTCCAATTGGTAACAATTTATCCAAAGTGTGTTTTCTGGGTTTCTGCATCCTTAAATGGCCTAGACAAATCAAAAGACTCTGATGTGCTCCAAATGCCTCACATGTACCATTGTAGTTTTGAATAAGGTGATTGTGTGATGTCACATTTGGTGAGAGGGACGTTTGTGTTAAATGAGCAGTTTGATTATTAGTTATGAAATAATTTGATAAAATCTAATTTAATCCAGTTTTTGACACATTGATCAGGAGAAAGGTTTGCTTTCACCATGATTACGTTCAAGTTCCTCACTTTCCATAAGGCAACAGCCATAAACCAACACAAAAACACCATTACGAACAGGCAAGGCATCCATAATGACATTATGAAATATAGAATGGTAGAGAAGTAGAGAGAGAGAAAGAGAGTGTGAGAGAGAAAACCGGAAAAACTGCTAATAAGATTAGATTCAGAACCAAAGGATATGAGCTTTAGTTGTATGTTTGTTGCATACAACAGTTCCCCCCCCCCCCCCCCCCCCCCCCACACCCACACACACACACACACACACACACACACACACTCACAAGCACACACACACACACACACACACACACACACACACACAACTAATCTTAGCCTCATCTGCAAATGGATCCCGCTGCCCAACCAAGCCATTCTTAACGACTGAGTCCAGTGATGTGCTTTAATAGCTTTTCCTTGTACATGTCCTGTCAAATCAACTTAGCCTCCTCTGGTGCTATTTTTGTGCTTGTCACCCAGTTGTTGATAGAGGAAACTATAAAACTTTTTACCCCCTGAGAATACAGGGAAAATGGAATGTTGGACGTACAATTTGGCCGACCACCACCTTTTGGAGTTTAAGATTGAGTAAAGCGATAAGCTAAACGCTAAACGATAACCGGCAGCCGGGGCTATTCATTTATGCCCTTCTTTATATTCCAGTTGGCCGCATCATGAACATCCATTCCCCCCATTATGTTGTATCCATTCTGCTGATAGTTAGTAATGCTTTTGCTAGACGGTCATCAATTTGATTCACAAGTGCCACGAGTGCGCTATTGGTAAACATTTACTACAGCGCGCTCCAAAAGGAGTGCACGTTAGCGCTTGTGTATACCATGTTAGCGCTCGCGACTTCAGGGTTGATTGTTCATCAGGGGCACAATTGTAACATTCACTCGACGAAGCCTGCTAAGTGATTAAAAAAAAACACACCAAAAAACAACTGTAGCCTTGATAGAAGTGGAACTTAGCTTCTTTGGCTTACTCATCGGGACTGCAACTTAAAGAGTGTTAGCTGAGCTACATACACCTGCAGGGTGCAGATTAAATAGCATATGGCTTTCATGTGATTTATTTTTTTGCTGTTAATGTCAAAGGGAAGCTCACATCTGAATAAACCATGGGACTTGCTTCGTAGTCTTTCCAGTGTGTCTTTTCCCGATATGCCTAAACTAGGATTCATATGAGTGTGTGTATGTGTGTGTGTATGCGTGTCATCGTGTGTGTGTGTGTGTGTGTGTGTGTGTGTGTGTGTGTGTGTGTGTGTGTGTGTGTGTGTGTGTGTGCATGCACGTATTTGTTTGTGTGTGTTTGGAGTGTAAGGGAGTGTAGAGTATATATAATCAATGGGTTGAACCCAGGATAAAAGGTACTGGAAAGGAGTGTGAAGAGTAGTAGGAGCAGCTTCACGGTAGCATGCTAGCTATACTGGTAGCTCTTGTACTGGGCCAGCTGGGAAAGTATACTGCACTACCATGTGGACATGTTGGCTACAAATATTCTAGTGAAAAATAAACTGCAGCGATGATGTAAAAAAATGGGTCGGGAAGACATGAAGACGGACAGAAATGCAACTTCTGTTCCGGGAGACAGAAGCATTGTACCCCTCCATCCAGCTTCCGTATCATATTATTTCATTGATCATTAGTAAAGCCACAATAGAGGATGATAGTATGGAATGGAACAAATCAGAACGAAACTAGACTACAATAGCTGAGGTCTGTCTATTTTTAGTGAGTAAAACTATTCACACACAACGCACACTGGCATGCACGCAGACCCCCCCCCCCCCCCCCCCCCCCCCCCCCCCCACACACACACACACACACACACACACACACACACACATTCTATTACTCACTTTTGTTTATTCTCACATACAGTCTGTCCTGCGTGGTATATCACTGCAGCCAGGAGGCCTAAATGGTACATTGTCTCAGACATCGACACCTTCACCTTGCAGCCATGTGACAGTCAATGCTTCTGTAAAGCTGGAAGAGTTAGCATGCAAAGGTGGTTGCCTGTGGGGAAAGAATGGGTGGTTCTGTGATACTCGCCTCAGGCTGCACCGTTGAAATCACACGTCACATTTACATCTACATCGAGACATCCAGCGCGTCGCTTTCTTCCACATGCCACTGTGCCAGGTGAACAGTCAAAGCATATAATCAATATGGGAGTAACTTGAAAAATGTACGTGCTGCACAATCGACAAAGAAACAACCGGCTAGAGTGAAGAGTGGATCTATAGGAATGCACATTTTTCATGAGAAGTCAAGTGCTTGGTATTAGGTGCGTCTCATGGGCATAAGATATATGCTGATCCATTCTGTACAATTGCTGCAACAATAGAGCAGACTTGTCAGTCTGTATTCCCGGAAGAGATTTCTCTTTAGAGGATATTTAGGGACTCTGAAGGCCATTGACCACCTCTGACGATAATACGATTATTCGCATTCTTCTCATCAGTGATGTGCTTAGGTCATGCTTATTTTGTAATGCTTTTGAGATGTGCATTGTTTGTTATTTATTTATCCCAATTAACAAATCAGCGTTGTGTTGCGGTCACTTTGGGGCTTGATTTTGTTTTCTAATCCATTTGGTGGTTAAATCGTATCTTCTTTGAGCCGCGTGGCGGTGCGTTTCGGCGTACCACAGGACGGTCGTTGCGTCGTGTTTGTAGCTAAGCCGAGCAGACAACTTGAGCAATTGCGAGTAACATTACGACTTTGCCCGCCAATTTAAGGTGACGGGTGAGCTAATGGTGTGGATTAAGCATTTAAAACTAAGAAGAAGAGGTGCTCTCTCCCTGTCTGTGTCGCTCTGTTTCTCGCCTCCTCCTCATCTTTCTCTCTTCCGTGTGCTATCTATCTTTCTTCATGCCCATTTCTCTCTCATCCTCTTTCTTCACTTCCCACCCTCTTAAGTCCCTCCTCTCTCTTCCCAGTCCCCCCGCCGCCCCCCTCTCTCTCTCTCTCTCTCTCTCTCTCTCTCTCTCTCTCTCTCTCTCTCTCTCTCTCTCTCTCGCCCCCCCCCCCATCTCTCTCTCCCTGTCTCATCAGAATGTTAGTTGCGTGTGCAGAACTAAGTGGCTGTGACAACATTTTCGGATGCTCCAGCTGCTGTAGATTTATTGAGTTATTAAAGTAATGTACTGTGATTAAAAATGCTAATTTCAGCCTAAATCAAACACACGCTTACAATATTTTTTTTCTTCTCCTCAGTCGCCAATTTAATTACATAGAAAATGAAACAAGGGCTGATGATTTGATTCTTACAGCCAAATGCTTTTCAGTACACCATGCAGATTTGCTCAGCCACTAAAAATGTAACGATAATTTGCAGTATTGTGGATTTTTGCTAACCATAAAATACATTGTTATGCAGTCATGGTGAAGGAAATGCCTTTTTTTATTTTTACAGATTCCATATGTTTTACTAACTGGAATTGTGTTAATTTAATCCCTTACATTCTCACCTTAGGCAATGGGAAGTTTTGTATTATTATGGTTATTAGTTTTGTTCCAGTTTTCTATTTAATCTTCTTCTACTTTCATGTTAATCTAATCAAAGATTTAGGGCATTCCTCTAACCTTCTGCTTAGGCCCACTGTCGGTTTATGGTTGTACAGTTGAAACAGTTTTGTTACGAAGGAGAGAAAGAGAGAAAAAAACATTAATTTCTCTCTATTGCACATTATGAATTGTATCCTTTATTCTGAATAATTTTCTCTCTCCCCAGGGGGATTTAGTATTCAAAGTGCTTTCTTTGGCTCGTTTTCACCTCTCATTATGCATTTATATATCCGTTTGTCTAATGCACAGCGCTGCGTTTTCATTGGATGAACCTGAACGCTTTTGTACAACATTGTGTAAGATGCTTGGGAGGAAAATGACTTCATGTGTTCTTAGAATTTGGTCATATTTGCCAGAGGCCTATCTCTATAGTAGGCAATTTATAAAAATATATACAAAAAATACATAAATTTTTTCAATATCTGTGCAAAAGAATCATCATAACAAAAAAACGTGGTCCTTTGATCACTTCAGCTCCTCTGAGGCTTTATAAGAGATTCTATAGGGTTAGCAATGAGCCAAAGCACTAGTCCTGCAGACTCCTCCCATAGCTTTATGTGTCACTTGAATCCCTTCCAGATATCTCACTTTACTGTCAAAGTTGAAACCGGATTTTGAAAACCTAATTTATGCGCTCACTAGAGTTAGCTCTATCTTTATATATTTTTTCCCACTGGTTCTAAAGGTGAGAAATTATCCATGACCGTGTCACAGTTTAGCTTCTTTCTTTATTTCCTCTCTTTTCTCTCTTTCTAGGAAAAGGGTTTTGAGTCATAGGCAGTAGAGAGGTGTAGAGCGTATAGGAGCCTCTAGCCTTCCAGATGTCCCAGACATAACAGAGGCTTGTCAGCCGCTGTGGCTGGCCTCTAAATGGGTCACTCTTCACCATATCACACGGCCCCACTCACAATCGCCCCAGTGTTCTGCTGATATTAAAGCACACCAGGTGGCTTGCTCTGCAAAGTCATGGCCAAATAAACACAGGAGGCGAGCATGAGCATTGAGTAAGCGTTAAAATGCACACACGCATGCGCACGCTTGTGTGTGTGCGTTTCTGTGTGTGTAAGCTGTGGGGGGGGGGGGGGGGGGGGGGGGGGGGGGGGGACTTGAATCCAAATAAAGACAAGATGTATCACTAAAAAGAATATTGTTTATAGATGTTTTTTTCTTAAACTATGTAAGGCATTTCCACTCTAGTTTCTAATAAATACTGCAGCAAATATGCCACGTAAATAAATGTATTATAGAAATGTATTATAGAAATAGCTCAATTATGTGTTTGAAATAATTTTGAAGGGGAAAAAATACATCTCGAGATGCAAATCTTTTGGCAAATGGAATTTTCAGTTTATCTGAAAATAGCAGCAGAGAAGGTCGTATGATACATAAAGTAATTACACAGTGAACACTGAACACACAACATATGGAGCAATAAAGAGAGCGGGGAAATAGAAAGGAGGGGGTAGGGAGACGATGGAATGAGTGGGTGGATGATGGAATGATGATGGAATGATGGAGTAGGTGGGGGAGGGTAGCTCTGTTTCTTTCTTTTATGATTTATAGTTTGATTTCAGTCTTGCCGTTCTGCCAGAGACTTAAGTGCACAAAAAATGCACAAGCAGATTCGTTCATGGGCATGAGTAACAAAGCAGCCAGCATGCATACGCACGGACACGCACAGATATGCACATGCATGCACTGAATTTCATGTAGGTATGCAGTCAGACTGCAAGACACACACACACACACACACACACATACATCCCCAGACAGACACACACACGCACATGTGCACCCATACACACAAGCAAATGCATTTAAATTCACATGCAGCTTTGACCTTACCACCGAATACAAACACACACAAATGTTTGTGCACACACACACACACACAGGTGCTCGCACGTACGCACACCCACACACACACACACTCAACCACACACACAGACACACACACATACACACACTGATTGAGAGATGAGGTAGAGAATGGCTCTTTTACTCAGCTGAGCAGTCTCTTCAGCCTGGCAACCGTTCAATAGCATTTACCTCAAGGCTGGGAAATAATATTGATATTCAGAAATACACTCGGTAAAAGCAAGAAGAAGAAGAAAAAAACAACCATGCATTCCCAATACACAACAGCCAAGGAGTTGAGGAGAGGTTATCCACCATCTCGGAGGCATTGTGTTCCTCTCATCGAGCTGAATATTACTGGCTCTATTTAATCCTGAGGTGAGAAAGCAAAGAGGTAAATTTGAAACAATAACTGAAACATTCTCTCCTGACTCTCCACTGCGCTCCATTGACCGTCTTAGAGCAATCGCCCTCGGGGTAAAAAAAGAAAAGAAAAAAGAGCAGACCTTGTGGCAAAGTGTCTTTCCTTTCTTCATCGTTTGCCTTTCGATGTTTCCTGCCTGCATCGACCCAGCGGCACTCAGCGCCGCTTCAAGGTATGGATAGAACATCGCTTGTTGTCGCTCATATCCCGTCTCCACAGGCGTCTTGTTCACTCTTCATTAAAAACACACACAAAAGACACTGCTGTAGAAGATGCTGTATCCAAGTGGGGAAACTCAAGCTTTTCTTGTTGTCCATTGAAGTGGTACATTTTAGCTTTGACATCCTCTGAATCTTGTCTAGTTAGACTGGGATCTCAGGCTGACACCTGTAAGGAGTTTTGGATGGTATAGACCAAACTTCAAGTGGAAGACATTTTTGCTTGGCAGAATGTGAGGAAGGTACCTCCAGTGTCTGTGTGTGTCTGTGTGTGTGTTTGGATGGTACAAACAGCCATTGCCAAAACGTCAGTGGTGCTGAACTAGCTGTACTTCACTGTTCACCTCTCATTTAGCTAGGTCCTTTAGTACAATGTGACCCAGCCAGCCAGCCACGCTAAACCCCAGCACTATGTATTCTTAGAAGTTGCATCCGTGTTTTTTTCCCCCTGGAGGCTCTGCTTGTATTTTGAGCCTGTAACAGCACATCCCGATGGTTTTGTGGTTGAGACATCGTGCACATCCATGCTTCCAGACAAACTGACTGAAGAGTGAACAGAACAGTGAGACTCAAAGTGGAGAGCAGTGGAACTCAAAAGGTCCACAGAATCACAACCCAGGTCAATAGTAGTAGTAGTAGTAGTAGTAGTAGTAGTAGTAGTAGTAGTAGTAGTAGTAGTAGTAGTAGTAGTAGTAGTAGTAGACAACCTATGGCAGGTAGTAGACGCCTCCATATCTGGTAGTAGAGAACCCCATAGCACGTAGTAGACAACCCCCATACCAGGAGGTAGACATGCCCATAGCAGGTAGTAGAGAAGCCCATAGCATGTAGTAGACACACCCATACCAGATAGTAGACACGCCCAAAGCAGGTAGTAGCCAAGCTCATAGCAGGTAGTAGACACACCTATGGCAGGTAGTAGACACCTCCATAGCTGGTAGTAGAGAAGCCCATAGCATGTAGTAGACAACCCCCATACCAGGAGGTAGACACACACATAGCAGGGAGTAGAGAAGCCCATAGCATGTACTAGACACACCCATACCAGGTAGTAGACATGCCAATAGCAGGTAGTAGACACGCAAATAGCAGGTAGTCGACAAGCCCATAGCAGGTAGTAGACACTCCCATAGCAGGTAGTAGTCACGCCCATACCAGGTAGTAGAGAAGCTGTTGACACAGAGGTTATGATGATGGGGGGCAGGGGGGTGGGGCACACTTTGATTAGAGTGTGCAGGATCCGCTGGTGATGGGCAGGGGGAGGGGTGGGTTGGAGGGGGCGTGTTCCAAGTGAGAATGGCAGGAAGTGTGTTAGTGGCAAGGAAAAAGCTGCTGCCCCTGGTGTCCCAGAGCCATGAGAGAGTAAAAATAGGGCACTGGGCAAGCAGGCAGGAAACCAGCGGAGCGAGGCCTCTACGTGGAATGTCTTCTGGGGAGCAAAGATAAGGGACTTAACTCCCTCCTGTCTGGGCCAGCCGGCTCTCACATCGACTCGTGATTGCTGATCATTTATGTAGAGAAGGACTGGGGGTTGGGATGAGGAGAGATTGTGGATTTAAATAAATGATTTCAGGTCAGTGTGATGTGTATGTGGTGTGTGTATGTGTGTGTGTGTATTTGTGTGTGTATTTGTGTGTGTGTGTGTGTTCATGTTTGTGTGTGTGACCATATTGATATTACGTGCATGTGTATTTGGCTTTCTGAAGAGTTCTGTAGTCATTTATAATCAGGCCAAGACCAGTGATGGAAACCTAAAGGAAGCATGAAGGAACCACACACACATAAATACACACACATGGAACCACACATACGTGGTACGAGGTACGTGTATGTGTGGGTGTATGTGTATGTGTGTGAGAGGTAATGGCTGAGTGGTGGAAAGTACCGTGTGAGAGGCAGAGGTTGCTCAGGTTAGAGTGAATGGAAGTTGGACAATAAACAGTGGTCTTATCAGACACCGGGCAGAGCTTCCAAGCACACGGCCCAGCGTATCACACTGGCTATTAGCAACATGTGTGACCTCTACGTCGCTGGTTCAACCCTTGCTCACCCACCTCAAAAGCAAGCTTGATTAAAAGGATCCAGGCTGTTTAGGTTCGCCCTTTGATAAGATATTAACTTATATCCTATTACTTACTCATTTGAATTTTTTTGCTCTTTAATGTGCATGTATGGATTTCTGACCACTAGAACGAAGAAGACGCGCAGCAAATCAATGTTGTAAACATAGTGACAACCGCGCCTCTTCCTACTTATCTGTCCAAAAGCGTCGCACTATATTCACTTGCATGGCATCTTCAATAAACGGAAATGTATCTACGAACTATCAAAGGCAGTTAGAAATCAATGTCTATACATATGAAAAGGGGTTTGAAAAGTAAGTGGAGCTAAACAAACTAAACACTGTAGTCAATGAATTCACCAGAGGGATTGTGTGAGTAGGACATCGTGGTGCAATTATTTTGATACAGGTTTTGATTGGCAGTGCTCACAAAATAATTAGTAACACATGTTCTTTTGTGATATTGGATATTGCAGTTTTGACAGAGGCCTAATGTTTATTAGGGTTCATCATAAATGTCACATCAGAGTGACTTTGCCATATTCTATGAGCTCTGTGTATGACTGCATGACTGCAGTGTGACCACAGGACTGGAATACAGAAATAGTTTTATACTGATCACATATGCGAGCCTATTGGCAAAAAAGTGATGATCACATTGATGTATGTTCACCTTATTTGCTGCTGCTTGGAAGTTGTTACACCTAGTTGCAACAAGGCTTTTAACTACTCTCCTTCCAAACACATGTCCTTTTTCTGTTGCTCTTTAATTAAAAACAAATGTAATAGACAGTTCCTTTGTTCATCTCTCATCCCAATGATATTATTCATTATTATGACTCAAATAATGACCAGAGGACATTCTGTCTTTCCTTGACTTTTATTATTTAAAGCTGCAAATCCACCGATATTTATTGAGACCCGGTCCCTTTAATCATAATAAAATATTGATTTTATTATGTAACTGTTGTTCACACAAGACAACAACCCTTATCTCAACTATTGACTTCCTTCGATGTAAACTATGAATAACAGGTTGGGCAAAGGTTAGCACATTTGAAGTAATACAAAATACCCTGAAACATAATTAGTATTTTGAGGCCGACCTGTATGCATAGATAACAGGCACAGCATTTAGTGAATGTCCTTTTTGTCCTTATTGTGTCAATTATTGGGGACACAGCCTTCCTACAACATAACCTGGGTGTCTGTTCAGTCTCTTTTTCTTCATCTCATTCCTTTTTCCAAATCCTTTTCTTCCTATTACTTGCATCTACCCTCTCCTTTCTCTCTCTCTCTCTCTCTCTCTCTCTCTCTCTCTCTCTCTCTCTCTCTCTCTCTCTCTCTCTCTCTCGCTCTCTCTCTCCCTCCAAGCCCCTGCTATCCTCTCATGGCTACTCTCTAAGTGATTGCTACATTTCATCTCATGGTAAATCGGCCATTGGCCTAGTGAGCTATCATTATGCAAATTATGGCAATTTAATTTCAGTTGGTCTGAGGGGGAATTTCTAATTAGGGTGAAG
This sequence comes from Lota lota, assembly GCA_026745465.1. NCBI lineage: Eukaryota > Metazoa > Chordata > Actinopteri > Gadiformes > Lotidae > Lota > Lota lota. The sequence continues at coordinate 148,674 of JACYXH010000008.1, read as the reverse complement.
GCATGGCACTCAAAATGGAGAGACAGGCAGAGAAGAGACATAAAGAGGAAGGTAGTGAGATGTTGTAAACAGATGGGGGGGTGGGGGCTGGAGAACAGAAGTTTCAGTCCACTGAAATCAGCACCTGCATTATAATTGCACTTGTGTTCTTTCAGCTCTGTTAGCCAATTGCATTTTCTTCAGCTTTTTACATACAAACCAATTTGTACCTTGCTAATAGGGATCCCTTTTATAACCGTGGATGATTTTTGTGTAACCTTGTTGTATGTTTTCTTCTTCGCCAGGTCTCTCCTGAAAAGGAGCTTAAAACCCTGAATGGGACTTCACCTTAAATAGTTATATATTTTTAAATAAACAATTTTTTAAGTAGTAACTTGCCTGTCGTATGGTGATATCATTTGTAGGAGAGGGAGGATATCAATGTGGGATTTTGAATGTTATTAAGTTAGCCCTTGTAAGGTAACCAGAATGTCTACATTATGCAGTTAATCACAGGCTAGTGAGGCAAGATCACCCATGCCAACCATTGCTTCATCACATCACGTGTTTCATACATGGTACACATCACGTGTTGGAGAGTTTTTTCTTCTTTCTGTTAGGTGTTTGTTATGTTCTTTCAATTTGTGAGTGATCAATAGGGAGGAGCAGGAACATCTAACTGATGAAGCCAGCCGCTTCTCTCTTCCCTCAGCAGTTGTTTTCGGAGTCTACTGCAAAGAGGGACAGGGTGTCCTCCGAGGAGAGAAAGAAAAACAAGGGTCATAGTGACATCCTGGCTTCTTACGTCTAAACACTTTCTTCTTGATTAATTGGCTGTGTGTGTGTGTGTGTGTTTTGTGTGTGCGTATATTTGAGAGGTACATATGTCTTTGCTTTGTTAGTTGCTACTATTTTTAGTTTGTGATATATCTGTCAGTCAATGTTAGTCCCAACATTTTATTCTTAACAAGCTGTTCTTTACACACATATGTGTGTGTGTGTGTGTGTGTGTGTGTGTGTGTGTGTGTGTGTGTGTGTTTGTGTGGCGGACATCTGCCAATATGTGTTTGTAGTTTGGATGGCTGGATGACTTTGGACACAAATCTCACACACACACACACACACACACACACACACACACACACACACACACACACACACACACAAACACACACATAAATACATACACAAATACCCCCCCCCCCCCCCACACACACACACACCGAAGAGAGGATTCAGCTGACATCAGCAGCTCACCCTCAACTGTCAAATATTCTGTCAGCCCACTCACAATTGGACTCTTTGGGAGGCATTAATTCAAAGCACCGTAACAATGCTCTCTGAAACCAAATCAACTTTGGCTGTAGTCAGCATATCAAATCACAACTAGGCCTAACTCTTCTCTTTTATCTCTCTCTCTCTCTCTCTCTCTCTCTCTCTCTCTACTCCCTCTCCAGCCTTCCTCTCTCTTTCCCCCCCTCTCTCTCCCCCTCTCTCCCTAAGATACAGTCCATGTTTTCTCCCTCTTTTACAGAATCTTTCTATGCAACTTCCAAGTATAGCCAGCAATTTCTAGTGCTTAACCCCAACATGTTCAGCTCTTAGATGATGGCATTGGCTATTAGTTTTAGTACATTTCATTTAATTAAAAGTCTTAAAATCACTATGGCATCATCATTGTCTGATAACATTTTCAAAGAAACACTGGGATTTTATAGTTCAGTTTTCCTCTTGGCATTGAAAGATAAAGTAGTTACAGAATCTTCTCATAATTTGTTGTCTGATTATTCTTCTGGCCTCAACAAATGCATTGCAATTATATATCCTCTGTTTGCTCCCCAGAACACACTATTTAGTATTAGGTAAATGTTCCCTGAACCATCTGTTTTATGTCTGCACCATGTTATGGTTTTGAACCAGCTCACAGTGCTGCTCCACTAAGTTGTCAGTTGTCAGTGGAATTATTGTAACGCTGTGTTGTTTTGCCTGTGGCAGAGTGCCACATAATAAAGATGTGGGATTTGGGAAAAAAATAAATGGAAATAAAGTGCCTCTTTTTCCCCCCGCTGTATCTGAGAGAGATGGGGCTGTGCACTTTATCACTGTGCTCCACTTTACTGGCTTTTATATATAACATAACATAACATAACATAAAAGGCACACACACACAAGTGTGTGTGTGTATGTGTGTGTGTCTGTGTGTTTGTGTGGTGGATGGTGGGTGGGTGGATACATACACACAAGCCTGTGTGCAATTATGTTTTAGGGCTTCATGTGTGCATTCATGTTTTATTGTTTGACATACTTTATTAAGGGTCTTTTTTGTATATATTAAAATAAAAGATTTAATCTGTAATGCCCATAGTTGTGTTACTCCTAAACAAACTACTATTTCTGAATGCTCTATATTATATATGTTGTGTACAAAATGGCTACTAAATGCAGGATTTATACATTTAAAGGTTAAAGTGGTAATCTCAAACATCTTCATTTAAATAAATGTCTGTTAAGCCACTATCTATTTGCATGTTACGAACTGGGTGTTGATGGCAACAACGTTTGGCTCTATGGGAACAATTACAGCTTATCGCCAAAGGTGTCGCTAAAGAGAATGCAACTGAAATCTTTGAGATACCACTTTAAATAGTATTTTTATGCTATCAGAATCAGAATCAGAATCAGAAACAGATTTATTGCCAAATACGTTTTCACATACAAGGAATTTGTTTTGGTCTCGGTGGTGCATAACAATAAACACTTATTGGGACAAGACAGGCAAAAACAAGGTGACATAAACATACAGCTACATTCGTTGATTTGTGGCCATGACAGTAATGTATTTAAAACACCTTGGTATACAAACCCAAATCCTTACATTCTGTATATACTTCAAATAATTGTTTATTCCACTTCGAAAGCACATCTATTATATATTTTCTGTATATGCTTTCACATTTTACATGCAAGTCTTTCAATCATAGCAAAGGCATGCATAACTGAACCAGTGTGTATTGTCTTTTGTTTTAGCTCTTCATCATCAAACTTAATTCACTGTTGAGATGATTACCGGAGAAATCCTACATTGGATGTTGAGGCGATTCACTGTTGGACAAAGTCCCTGCTTTTCCCTCTACTCATATAGTTAAGATGGGTAGCCAAACAGTTGACTTTCTACGTTTACCCGTCATCTGATATAATGTTACATTTATTACTCTCACAAAAGGAGATCTAGAGAGAGCGGGAGAGAGACAGAGAGAGAGAGAGAGAGAGAGGGGGGGAGGGGAGAAAAAAAAAAGCTCATGTCAAAGGTCTATTTACAGTCTAAGTTTCCACAACAGATGTCTCCTATTGTGCCCGAGCATAAATTAAATAGTGTTGACCAAAGGAGTAACATCATCTCAACCTATCAGGGACATATAAACACAGGATAAGGCAGAGAGGGGAAGGGCTGAGCCCCGGCAGACAACATAAGGAATGAGCCGAATGGAGGTTAAGTTAGAAGACAAGTGAAAAAGCTTGTCTTGTTAAGCTCCCTTGAATTTGATTTAAATCTTGGATCATCATAATACAATCAATGGCTCCCCGCTCCAAAAGGGCACTACCTAAAGCATTTCGGCTGGAAATAGACATGCTCCATACTACACTGTACCTCCATATATGTTTACAGATGATCAGAGCCAGTGGATTATACTATTAATGGCCTAGCCAACAGTAAATAGACGCATTGGCAGTGAGTCTCGTTGGCAACTGTAGTTACCCTAATGTCTTCAGGCGGGCCATGAAGTTAGAATACTTAAGTTTGTTGACATGGGAGGTGGTGCACGGCAAACTAGGTACCAGACATGGATGGGGTGAGGGCAGTCAATAATTGTTCACACACACAGACATATGTGCACACACATACACTCATGCCTGTGCACGCCAACACAAACACGCACACTTTAGCGCTTCTTTCTTAACAGTTTATGGTGTTGTGACAGTGAAGTCATTAGCCAAGTTCTCACACATTTGCCTATATATATAACTCCCTTAAGAGATTGCAATACATATGTGCACTACAAGCATATAATTCCTTTTTAATATTCCCGTCATGCACCAGCACACATTACTTTCTATTGCACACTTCCATGCTCAACAGCATACTCAATATGTAGTATTGATTCAAAATGGGAAAAACGGTTTGAGTAATACCCATTATGTTTAATTCCATATGAATGAACACAGATTTTTGACCAGAACACTTGTCTCTGTTATGTGTCCAGATATATAGCTCCATCTGTGCCTGGTTGTTCATATTATGCATCGAATAATAGAATGTGGCCTGAATGGAAGATGCGCTGTGCTGTGGAGCTCAACAAACATTCGGTTGAAAATAGCCCCATCACCAGGGCATGGATAGTCCGATGTAGCGATGGATCCTTTTTTCCCCCTTTTTCGTAGGTTTAGAACAAAGAAGGGAAGGAATGATTCCAGAGCTCATGGGTCATTTTGTTTTATGACCTTATGAACAGCAGAAGCACACCTATCCTTGTCCATATCTCTCTTCACACTGTTAGACGAGGCAGGGAAATGAAAGGTTATCCTGTAATGGTGAGGTGATTTTTCTTGCCAAATCACCTTTTTTATGAGTCGTGTCCTGACATGATGAACTGTGATAAACAGCGTCATACAAAGGGGTGTGCGCACCATCGCTTTCATTCACTGTCTGACGCGCCGTTAGAATTGCGACCCTGCATTCCTAAATATCTTAAAAAAATAAGATGTTGTTTCCAGAGACTTCCATGGTTGTTCAAAGACACTATAAAACATTTTTGTATCCATGTGCAAGTGTGTGTGTACATGTATCTACTTGTGTGTCCATCAATTTTAGCGGGTGGTTTTATGCTTGCATGAATCTATGTTTCAGCTTGTGTGCGTATGTGTGTGTGTACATAAACTGTACTGTATACCATAGATGAGTGATAGAGTTTCCCTATATAAGCCTGCCCAGGCCTTCACATTCCTCTCATGATCGGTGGAGTCTGATGTATGCAGGCCTTTCAGCTAATCTGGGAAGAATGTTGGCTGCAGACACACATGTGTTCCATTAAATCCAGATCTGTGTAAATAATATAACATGCATCAGCTAACGTTACAGGTAACAATACCCCCACAGCTGTGCTCTGGGCTTTGCTGTGCCATAGCACCAAAGCTTATAAAAAGGCAAAGCCAATTCTTTAGATATATCTTGCATATGTGTATGTATGTATGTATGTATGTGTGGGGTTTCTACACACTGCACAGTGCATTACAGAGAAAAGAAAGAAAAAAACCTTTTATTTCAGGAAAAGAGAGAAAATGATACGAGGAGGAATTAATAATGGTATTAAGTCAACATAAAAAAAGATTTGTTTTACATTTTAGTGAGTGACCCTTACAATTTTGTGAACATTTTTTAACTGGCTTATGTAGACATGCAGGCTCAGAAGCAGCATGTTTGATATATAATAGCACATCATCCTTGTTCTAGCCCTGCTCCCTATTTGTATTAAGATATATAATAGCACATAGTCCTTGTTCTAGCCCCACTTCCTATTTGTATTAAAGAGATAGTATAGCGCATAGTCCTTGTTCTAGCCCCACTCCCTATTTGTAATAAAGAGATAGTATAGCACATAGTCCTTGTTTCAGCCCTGCTCAGTATTTGTATTAAAGAGATAGTATAGCACATAGTCCTTGTTCCAGCCTTCCTCCTCCCTATTTGTATTACAGAGAGTGCAGCAGCTGTTGGTAATTTCATTAAGTACCACTGCAAGACATATGATACCACGTTATCAGAGGTATTCTATTTGGATAATACTATGCTGCTATATAGAATCTATATATATATATATATATATATATATATATATATATATATATATATATATATATATCTTAATATACATTTGTTCACTTCTGAATAGGGTATTCAACTTTGTCCCTGTCCCAATTGTTATTGTTCTTCATTCCCTCCACCACCACTGGCGGTCTGTGTTTGTTTTCAGCCTCAGCTGCTCTGTGCTGATTGGCCGAGGGCTGCCAAGCGACGGGTGATGTTTGCTTTGCTTTCTGTCTGCCCAGGGAAGTCCCTCCTGTCCCCAAACAGGAACAGCTAAGTTGTGCTAAAGGTTCAGCCGACCACCACCCTGTTCAGCGTGTTACTGCTGCTTGTCC
>JACYXH010000008.1:50000-140000 GCA_026745465.1 Lota lota | reverse complement strand
ATGCTCACAGACTGTTTACATTCAAGAGTAAGCCGTTACAGATTATTAGCCAAGTGACCTTGACTGCCAAATCGCTTGACTCAAAGGGCCTCCTGACTCCCGACTGCAGTGTGTTGCCCTTGCAACTCACTGCTGATGATATATTTCACTTTTGAAGTTATTTTCAATGACTGTTGGTTGAATTGGTTGACTTTTGTGTCAACGCTGATCAGATTATTTTCCAGCTGTTTCAGAGGAAACATCACCATGGATGGTAACATTTTACTGAGATGATCTGAAGAGAACAAAGGTTTCTCCATGTTAATCTGTATTTGATACATACCAAACTCTCTTCTATACTGTGGATATATTGTCCAGGTCTTCCATCAACATTTAGGACAAAGAAACGTTCGCCTCGTCATTTCTTCATCATTTGAAGTTTACTTTTCCAAGTATTGTGGAACTTATAAACAAACTTAATCTCTCTCTCTGTCTCCCCCCTGTCTCTCAATCTTCCCCTACCCCGTCTATTCTTTCCCCCCCCCCCCCCCCCCCCCCCCCCCCCCCCTGACTCTGACCCATTCTCACCTTCCAGAGCAGATACGGTCCTGCAGATCGAGGTGTTCGGCTCTACAGTTCCTTGCCCATGCGCCCAAACCCCGACGGCAAAAGACTGCCCTCTACTGGGGTAAGAACCCCCCACCCCCCCTCAGGCTCACACACACACACACACACACACACACACACACACACACACACACACACACACACACACACACACACACACACACACACACACACACCTGTACTCCCCCCTAGCCACCTTCTTATTCACCCCTCTACCACAATGGTAAAGTGTCCGCCTTTATCTTTGGGGGTCACCCTACAGTGGTTACCAACAGACCTTTTTCACACAGGCATCATTGTAGGACAAACACAGGTGTCGCCCATAACACTCATTATGGGTCTGCTCCTTTCATGTACCAAGGCCCGGGCAGTAGACTTATCTTCACTAGTTTAGTCTACTACCCGTGCCCTGGTACATCAAAGGAGCAGACCCATAATTAGTGAAATGAGCGACACCTGTGTTTGTCCTACGGCGACAACTCTGTGAAAAGGGTATATAGGACAAGCTTGTTCATTTGACTTGTAAGCATTTTCTTCTTGAGGTCTCTGAGTCTTAGATGTCAACAACTTTTTCTTTTCAACTCAACCCTTTCACTGTTCACCACATTCTTTGGTGTTTTTTTCCTCGGTGGTATGACCTTGAGCTCACCCTCCACATGACCTTATGGTCATGCTAACCATGCTAACCTCCCCACCTTTGGCTCCAGCTTATATCCACAGCTGGCCCTGTTGACCCTGGTGGTCAGGTAGGCCTTGGTAGTCCCTTGGCGGCCGCTTTAGACGTGCCTGTGCCCCCAATGAACTGACTTGATAGTTCGGTGTGATTGACATCCAACCATTATTTTCACACTGTGAGTGATAGACCACCAAACCACATCCTCAGGTCTGTGGTCCTATACTCACTATCTACTGTCTCCTTATGGGCACACTGAAGCCCCAAGAAACATGGCTGTGAGCCACACACTGCATGTGTGTGTTTCTGGGTAGCTAGCTGACAATATGCACCTAAAAATTCTAAAGATCTGGCATTTGGCTTGATGAAAGAACATGGCCTTTCTTATGGTTTTGATATGTTCAAGTGCTTCACATTCTTACTCAAGCGCCCAATGTATATGATTCATGATTACATGCCAAGCCCAGCTACAGTTTATTAAAGACTAAATCTTCTCCCCTTTAATGAGCTGTCTATGTTAGCTGTTCAAAGATCACCAATCAAAGTGATCGACAATAATATCCAACAATAACCACTCGTGATGCATGCAGGTATGTGTAGTATTATCTGGCTTTGGCTAACTGACTCAATAATAAAGTCTTGTGATAGTTTTACGTCCATTTATGCTTAAACATCTGTGGTGAGATATGGCGATATATTTTCAATTAATATTATGTTATGGCATCAATTTTACTTTGGCAAAATAATTAATCCGTTTTCCGACTTTGTTTATGACATCTTGATTTAATTGAAAAAAATAATCATAATTGGAATCGAGATTTTATGCATTCAAATTGCAAGAACAATGGAGCAAATATATATATATATATATTTTTTTAATGTGGTTCCTTTTTTCATGTTTCAGTCCATGCAAGTGATTTATTTGATTATATATTCACTGCTTCAGGGTTCAATAAGAAAGAGAGTGAGTGAGAGTGAGAGAGAGAGAATTACAGAGGGAGAGAGAGAGAAAGCCACCATAGAGAGTGTGAGAAAGAGAAGGAGAGAGAGAGATAAAGAGCTAAAGTGATGATGAGGGAGAGAGAGTAACTCAGAAAAGCTCTACAAAATTGTTGGTGGGCACTGTTTCTTTCTAAATTATAATAAAGATTGTATTGATGTCTCAGGCCACATGTCCTAAATCATTTATCAAGTGGAAGAGTGCTCACAAAGCATTTCTAAGAAACCCATCCCCAGGGCCTGAAATCATCCGTTATCTAAAGTGAATATTGTAAATGCTGTTCTGTTGAGAGGACCCACTTACAAATCTCACTAATGAGCTCTTTGTCAGGGCCCGTATGAGGTGGCAAAGATATATATCTGCTCTCATCAGATCTGTCCCCTGTTTCATTCAATTGCTACATATGTATTTGTCATTTGAATCTCTGGACCAAGGTTATTGCCTGAACTGATGAGGGGGCGTGTCTCTGTGGTTAAAGAGAGGGTTTTTACAAACTTTACTGTGCAAAGAAAGAAGATCTGTGAAGACATTGATCCCAAAACCATATCTTAGTTTGGGTGGGTTTGAATAACCATTATTAGTACAACAGTGTATTCAGGGTTTGATTTGATCCTAATGAGAGAAGGAAGGAATCGGCAGATGAAAACGTAGTATATGCAGTTTTCATTTCTCACATTTGTGGATCACTGCTTTTCGTCTGTTATGATCTGCGTATAGCATGAGCACGGTAGCAGACTGAATGAAAGAGCATGAGATCAAAAATAGTTGTTCATTTTCCATTGCAGTTATCAGGTGTTGTGGTGAGAGCAGGGGTTAAGGTGAAGTAGGTTACACCGCCCACCCCCTGCAACCAACCCATCCAACCCCATGTCCCAAATTAGCTAACAAACACACACACACAACACACACCACACACACACACACACACCACCCACACACATACACACACCCACACACACACTCTCACACTCACACTCAATCACCTAGAGCACACACACACATACACACACTTACTCATTCACTCAGCGCACACACAAACACAGACACCCACAAAGACACACACGCACACACACACACACACACACACACACACACACACACACACACACACACACACACACACACACACACACCTCTTCCTTCCATGTACATCTTTTACAGATTTGTATCTAACTACTGTTCTTCAACTGCCCCCCCCCCCCTCCATTTGTTCAGTTAAAATAAGGTATGCCTTAATTCCCCATCTTGCTTTTTTTTGTTCTTTTTAGTTTTCTTCGTTTTTTCTAGTAACTTTTTTCTCTAACCTCAACCAACTCGTGCTCCTTACCTCAGGACTTCCTGTCAAGGTGCGCTTGCACCCCCACGCCCACCTCCACCTCCATCAGCCCACGCACCCACCTACCACCATCCTTTCAGCCCCCACAACTTTGTCTTCTATTTCTCTTTCTTTTTTTCTTCCTTTTTCCGTTCCGTCTGTAAATCAGGTTGTTCCTTCTGCCGGGTCTCAAAGGTTCCATATTACGTTTTTTTTTCAACAAACCATAAAAGCATTGGCCCTATAGTGCACGAACCCTGCTCTCCCTGCTCGTGTAAGAAGGGGAAGCTTTCCACCATTAACTTATCAGAGGAAAAAAATCTCCACCTTCTGAGGTGAGTTGCATGCCTAATGCCTGAATTGGCAGGACAACTGCCCTGTGAATAGGTCCTGATTTGTGAATGCGAATACGTTGCTGCCCACACGCACCGCCCCTCACGTTAAATGAGATTCAACTCATAGTCACTGCAGTTTCATTGGACTCTATTATAAGGCATTTGAGTGTGGCATCTGCTGCTGCAGTCCGTATCAATTTCATATGTGCAGATATGTGTGAATAAAATATATCTGAATGTATTATATTGCTGCGCTGTTGTTAGCAATACCGGAAGAAGACTCTGTGTGTGTGTGTGTGTGTATATGTGTGTGTGTGTGTGTTAGTTTTATGTGTCTGAGTGCAAGAGCTGTGCAAGCGTGTGTGTTTCTTTGTGTGTGTGTGTGTGTGTGTGTGTGTGTGTGTGTGTGTGTGTGTGTTCCTGTATATACATGTATATGTATTTGTTTGTCTATGTGCACTTGCATGTGGGTATATATCTTTTGTAATTGTTTCTGTGCATGTAAATATAAAGAGCCACATTATCCATATTATGTCAAAATGTACATACTCACTAGTAAGATGTATTTAAGGTCACATTGCAATGTCTTATTATCATCCAATATTAAAGATGCACTTGTGGACTTAATCTATTCAAAATTCGATTATATTTTGGTAAAGGGCTTTTCTTAAGCTTGTCTAACGTTGTCAGATAAACATATTTACGCCAGATGATGCTTTATTTGTCTCCATGGTTATCAATGTGGTGGGATAGTGAGTAGCCAGGTCTCCAACAGAGAGGCATAACACTTCTGAATGGACATGTTGTATTTATATGGGACTTTGTATATGAATGTTATTCTTCCCTGCATTGTGGCCTTTTTTTATGACCAGCTATTAGTTGTTGTTTTTCAAAAACCATTACATAAATTCATAATCGACCGAAATTCTGTAATTTTCATTGTGAGTTACAAGATAATGCAACATGAGGCAATTCTTTGACAAATGATAATTAAATACTATTTAATTTAGCTGACCACCACCGAATAGCTAGAATTGTATTTTGCTAAAGATCACATTGAGTTGAATGAGCTCAGATACTGAATAACTACATATGCAGCCTGGTAAATCTTGTGTAGGATCTACACTATGCCATTGTGCAGCACAGCTAGATCAATTGCACAGACACAAATATTACACACCCTGTGTAGTTGACAGGATCATCTCACAACGCTCCCTTTCTTACTCTTGCATTCTCTCTCTCTCTCTCTCTCTCTCTCTCTCTCTCTCTCTCTCTCTCTCTCTCTCTCTCTCTCTTGCTCCCATGCACTCTCTTCTTTCCCTGTCTGTTGTTTTTCATCTTTTTGTTTCTAGTAGCTGATTTGGCGGGCTTGCATAGTCAATTATGTAGGCAGTAAGAGTCGAGAGAGTGTGTGTGTGTGTGTGTGTGGGGGGGGCTTCCATATTTTGGGTCTGATATTAATATTGTATGAGTGCTATTCTGTAGCGATATCTAAGAGACAGCCTATTAAGGCAGCAGTGGTATGACAAAGGCACAGACATGCATGCACGCATACACACACAGACACACACACACATACACACACACACACACACACACACACCATACAAACACGTACACCTAGTAAATCAGCAATTGTTCACAGGTCGACATAATTAGTGTTTTCCGGATTTATTTTGGTATGATAACCAGAGGGAGCCGCAGCACTGTTTAATATGTCATGTTTGTTTATGTCGACCCCGCTGGTGGCACGCGCCGCACGTGCGTTTGAAGTCGGGGTGAAGCAGGAGTTGTTCTTCTTTGGCGGTAATTGAGAGAGCAGAGCAGAATATATCAGTAACCTATGGAATAATCAAGCAAGATGCACACAAACAAATGCCTATTGTGTTGAAATCATAAACTACTAAACAGGTCATTAGTTTATGCAGAAGAATGCATCCTGACTCGGTTAATTTGTCATGATAATTACAACGGTGAATTGTAAACCACTCTGTGGATACTGGTGTGTTGTGTGTGTTTTTGTGTAAAGAAGCGGTGTGAGCAAATGTGTTTCTATATAAGATCCCCTCCCTCTCAAATGTCATGTTTTAATTCCACGCCCTGTACACAATTAAATCTGTGGACACACAAAGTCACCTAGCGTTAGTCAATGTTTGATCAACTATCCCATTAAGTATTTATTGTGAGTGCATTGTGTATGCTCGTTTAACTTAGATGTTTAGATTGAAATATCTCACATATAGCCAAGCACAGCATATTGTTTCAACAAGAAACATATAAATGCACATCTTTTTTCTAAATATGTCGCTGACTCTATAATCAGTTCACACCAACTTAGGTTAGGATAGAACATAAAAAGCCTTTAGGTTAATACATAGAGGTAAAATGAGTATCAACAAATATATGTTGTAGTTTGTATATTCCATGCAATGACTGACCTATAATGAGCACTGCATCCATATTACATCCATATTGCTGCCACAAACAACCTTGTCTTTAATTCTTAGTTTCACTGGTTTAGGTAATATCAATCCAGTAATGATCAAGATTGATAAATGGCCATGAACAAGATGCAATAAGCCAGCAAGCAATTAGCCAATGAGAGATATTTTAGCATGCTTCATCAGCCTCCATTTCCCTTTCTTTCCTCTCATAGATGTGTCGTTTATTTCATTTAGATTTGTAGTTTGTTTCCTCCAGACCACACAGTAAAGCCCTGAAACCCTGGCAAGGGGCCCAGATCCAGGTTCTTTAACTGGGGACCAAACCCTGAACACGGCGCCAGCAGCAGCTGGATAGGCAGAGTTTAGGGAAGTCTTTAAGAAACCAGCGATTCTCCACAGTAATATCAGCAGGCACGCCTCAAAGACTCCGGATTAAAGCCCGCTTTTCCCCTCGCTTAAAAGTAACAAATAACAGCCAAAGCCTTGCATGGAAAAGAGAAGATACAGAGGCAAGAAGGTGGAAAAATAGTCAACTCAGATAAAGATATATATATATATATATATATACATATGAGTATAAGTATGAGTATATATATAAAAAATAAGAAAATGATAATAATAATAATATTATTATCATTTTCTTATTTTTTCTATTTTGCAATGACACAGCAAGTAAAAGCGAAGAAGGAAGAGAGAGAGAAAGAGAGAGAGAATCAGGTGAAGCAAAAAAGGGAGGGAGAAATACAGAAAGGGAGAAGGAGAAAAGGGAGGCAGACTCCACATTGCAGCACCTTCCCCCTCTCCCAGCGTTATCAATGTATTCATCTTTCTGTGAAATTCGAATAGCAAGAGAGAAAAAGAGAAGAAGAGAAAATCCCCATGGCTCTGAATGGGGATGAGGTGAGGTGGGTTAAAAAAAAGACTTGCCATCTATGTATTAGTGCTCTGTAAATATTACATGAGCTCCACATTCACTCAGTTGTTTGCCATTACTTCCACTGGATTGGTGTATTATTTTAGAAACTATGCCTTGTTTATAGGAAGGAATGACCTACTTCCAAGCCCTGCTCTCTTTCTCTGTCTTCCTCTCTCTCTTTTTCTCTTCTCTCTCTTCCTCTCATCTTTCTTTTTCTCTTACTCTCTATTTTGCTCTGGCTCTGGCTTTCTCTATGTATTTGTCTCTCTCTATCTCTCTCTCTTTCTCTTCCTATATCTCTTCCTCTATCTCTTCCTCTCTATCTGTGTTCTGCTCTCTCTATTAATCTCTCTATATCTCTCGATGTCTCTCTCTCTCTCTATCAACATTATCTATCTCTGACTCATTTTTCTATTTCTACCTCTCTCTTACTGTCTGTCTTACATGTCTATGTAGATGTATCTGCATTTATCTGTGTGTATTTATCTATCTTTATATCGGTTGCTCCTGTTGCTCTCTCTTTCTCTTTGTCTCTCTATTTCTACCCCTTTCTCTCCCCTCTTCTCTCTCTTTCTCTCCCTCGATCTCTCTTGCTGCCTTATCCGTGGTTCTCTGTGAAATCTCAACTGGCTGTCCCTGCTGAACAATTACGAGGCAGCGAGAGTCTCAAATGGAGATGTTTGTAGAAAACAACATGTGTATAATTAAGGTTTAATGAGCTCTTGTCAGGGTGGAATGTGCAATTAGATTGGTAATAGAAAATTCTGCCTGATTACTGGTGGCAAAGGCTGCGCTGTGAGTCAGGCAGCCAGTGAATGAATGAGTGCTGGATTATTTCTGAAGCCTATTGACAGTAGGAGATAGCGCTGCCGAGTACATTTACATTTAAATACGTGTCAAGGCCTCAGATTCTGTTTTTTCCAGGAAAGGGAAGTTGGGTTCTTTTTTTTTCTTTTCGTATTGATGTTCTGTTTGTCAGGCACACTTAAAAAATTACTGTACTTGTTTACACAGGGCGTGGGTGCCTTTGGAAATGCAATCGTATACATGATTTATTTTCTGTAGAGTAGGAAAAAAAAGTAGGATTTGAAGTCAATAAACAAGATGGGTCATCAATAATATCCTCCAAAATGAGTTTTTTGTATTTTTGTTTAATGTTGTTTTGAATGTGAGCTTGCCATTTGTAAATACATACACATATATGTATTTATTATATGATATCTATTACATACTTATGGAAGTTATTGATACCAGGAGATTGATGCTGTTCTGTGCATTTCCTAGACCCAACACTGTTCTGTCTTATTTACTGTCAGCGTTCCGTCCCAAATACTTACAGTAGGTTGAATGAAAAATGTATAAAAAAAACTGTTGGTATCATCGATGTTCTCAGATTTGTAACTGTTCTCCTTTTCTGACATTCTTTTCTTTGAATTATGGTGAAAATTGTGCTTGTGGGCTCAAAAAGGAAAAGAGCTCCTATACACAAAATACTGTTTGGCTGTTTCTGAACGACTTCTCTGCTCAAAGAAAGGGCTTCTTTGTTGCCCTCTTGGGGGACTGCCTTTGAAAGGCTGCTATTGTGCAGTAGGCACTATGATATAATTCAAGTGGTTTTAATAGATTTAATGGAACCGCATCATTTTCGTACCCTGCCTACGAGGAAAGCCAGCCTACCGTAGGAGATCAGATTGAAGATACGAAAGCTAGGTCCAAAAAAAAAGGTAATTTATAGATGTCCCCCACACATGCACGCACAAATGCATGAATGCGCGTGCGTAACATTACACAGCGTAAACACGACTTGAATTTCAGCTATGTGAGTGTATGTGTATATGTGTGTGTTCGTGTGCGTGTGCACACGCATTGTTGTCGTTGTGCTGCTCACAGACGCACAATGGTGCAATTGTAGAGCCACCTGAAACCCAACACCCCACCAATGCTATGAGGGTCAGGGGCAAGGGCTGGTGGGTGGGTGGATGGGGTATGGGGTTCGGTGGCTGTTTTTTTTTTCCAGGGTGCATGTTAGACTGACGGACTCATCCACGTTGTTGAACGACCCCACAAGCCAGTGTAGGTAATCCATCCAGTGGTGGAGCCATGGAAACGCCACATGGCCTGGCCAGCCTCTCTCTCTCTCACATACCCCTCATTCCACAGGGCTATTGTTTTTCTCTTCTTTTTTTTTAACATGATTAGATGGGGGGAGGGGGGGGGGGGGAGTGAGGGGGCCACATCATGTGACGGACACGGCCGTAAAGCGCAGCGTTAGGCCCACCGGATGAACATCGTAGCTCCGCACAGATAGAGGCAATTAGCTCCGTCAGTAAGGGGGCAGGGGAAGAAAGGCCCTTCCTCCTCTCGGGGAGATCCCCCAACACACACACACACACACACACAGTACATGGTTAAACCTGGTCTACAGCTAAATACTTATTTCTTTACTTGAACTCACGTCTTGCAAGATTTCAGGTTTTTTGTTTTTTCTACTCTTTTTTTGCTTGGGGGGGGGGGTTTGGTTTTTCAACCAAGAAAATACTCTATTCAGTTTATCCTGATGTGTCTCCTTTCTCCCTCTCTCTATTGCTTTCTCTCTCTATCCCTCTCTGTCTTGCTTGCTCTCTCTTTCCTTCTTTCGCTTGCTCTCTCTCTCTATCCCTCTCTCACTAGTGCTCTCTCTACTCCACTTTCTCTCTTTCTCTCTCTCTCTATTGCTCTCTTTCTCTTGCTGTCTATCTCTCTCTCTCTCACTCTCACTATCCCTCTCTCTCTCTGTGTTGCTCGCTCGCTCTTCAGTATTTGTCATGGTAATGTGAAATCTCTGCAGCTCCAATTTATTTCTCGCTCTTTCAGCCGAGAGAAAACCAGCCATTGGGTTTCTCTCCTCACTGGTTTGTAGCGTGTCGTCATTTAAGAGGTAATGAAGACCATATTTCATCTGTGTGGAGTTATACGCCGGGGCGTGGCAGAGACGCTCTGTTAGGTGAAAGAAATATTGTGGAATGCCTAACTTTGTTATCTTTATCTCAATGGGATCAGAGAGTGTGTTATTAAACAGGATAGCGATCGGGGTGAAACGCAGGCACACATTCACGTGCGCACTGCATTCTGGGTATGAACACGTGCACTGCAGGACCTTTACAGACACATGCACACATTGCAAACACGCACCCACATGCATTGTACCCTTAAGCAATGCCGGCGGGTAAAATATATGCACACACACAACGGCATGGCAAACAGTATATTTAAATGGGAATGCATACAAATGGCGTGTGCGTTTGCGCACAAGTACACAACTATGTGCAAACAAATGTATGCACACAAACATGCACATTCAATCCATATCTGCTTTCCAGCACACCCTCCCCCGATCCCTTTGTGCTGCTGCGGTTTTGTGCTTGTCGATGTCTGTCTGTGTGTCTGTCTGTGTTTGTCTTTAATGTGTGTGTATGTCTGTGTGTGTGTGTGTGTGTATATATATGTGTGTTTGTATGTATGCATGTGTGTATGTGTGTATGTGTGTGGAGGGGGCGGTGTAGGAGGGATATCAGTGTGTGTGTGTGTTTGCACACAGTACATGTGTGTTTATGCAATTGCGTGTGCACCTGTGCCTTTGTGTGTGTGTGTGTGTGTGTTTGTGCGTGCTTGTCTGTGTGTTTGCACACAGTACATGTGTGTTTATGCCATGCATGTGCACCCGCCAGTGAATGGCGTAATGGCCGCTGTCCTGACACAGGTATTTTGACTGCTGCCTCTTTCAATCTTCACATTGACTGACATGCAATTAGTTACGCTGGGTTAGGAAAGAAAATAGCAATAAACAACCAGTAGGAGGAGCAGGCAGAACAACCCATGAAAGAATCTGGAGCAGGGAGTGTCCACTCCTTTTAGGGCTCACACTTCATTTTATTTTCCCTAATCTAAATTTAAAACATCCATGGCCATAATTACAGAGTGCATCTCTTGTCACATAATACAGACATACATACATGCAGTCAACCACCATCTTCTGCTACCCTGTAGTCAGGTTACCACTGTTCTATGGATTTTTCTTTTCACAAAGCCTGTCATTGGTTTCGATAAAGGAGTCCCGTTTATTTAAAAATAGTTGCTCTCACTTAATGGAAAGCGATTTGCCTTGCTTCAAGGTGTAGTAAGAATTAGTTGTTGGTTTCCATTAACATAGAATTTATATATTTATATCATATTCATAATGATATTTTTACCAACAAGACACATTCATACATATGGGGTACTTTTGTTTATTTTAGATTTTAGATTAAAAACATTGGTTAAAAATTGCATCAATCTTCATTTCCCCCGACCTAGCATTTACAGCTTGTGGAGTGCACCTGGGTAAATACATACATTTAATGAAAATACCATACTGTAATGTTTAACAGACAATGGATTTGAACGGCTTGTGGAAGGGTCTGGAAGCAGCCGGGCTGTGTTCCACTCAACAGTTGTTCTGTAACCCCAAAGCTTGTGGTGTACTTCCTGCATCAAACTGACATCGGCTTGGCTTTATGCAAACACACTGCTATTTATAACACCTCTCTCACCCTTTACTGCCTCACCATACTCTCTCTCTGTCACTCTCTCTCTCTCCCTCTCTCTTTCTTCCTCTCTCGCTGTGTTTCTTCCTTCTCTATTGCCTGCATACCAATTGCCTATAGTTATATTGTTTAATGTATATAAACTATGTTCAACCATGAGATTAAATACTATAATTTATTTTCTGTATTATCTCCACTGGCTCACACACATACATCTCTTCTATTTGCCTAAATTGGACTTTCCAGCTTGCTCCTCTCTATCTCTCTCTCTTGCTCTCTCTTGCTCTCCCTTGCTCTCTCTCTCTCTCTCTCTCTCTCTCTCTCTCCCTCTCTTTCTTTCAGTGTTTTCCTTTGCCGATTGTTTCTCCTGTAGATTTGACTGCTATGATTAATGATCTGTAAGCCTCAGAAAAGCAAACAGTGGACGGGATGCCAAACTTGCCCTTCTGTTTTACAAACCGCTCAAGTTTTTCTCTTTTCATATATCAGAGCTTCACACATGTTATGATAACTTAGAGGGGTGGATCTGCATCATAGACGAATATGATTTATATATATACGATATATTGGAGGAACACAATACTCAACCAGACCCTCCAGCCGTGATTCTAAACACACGATAGAAAACCCCACAAAAGCGTTGAGCCTTTCAGTGGTCGGATTCTTCGATACATGTAGGAGACATCACAACAATGTCTATTTTGTATGCAGTGAAATGTAAAGAAAGGTATATGATGGGGAACGAGGCATAGGAAGAAGGACGGTTGTCTGCATCCTGGGAGTGAGGAATGAGTGGAGAGAATGAGCTTTGGAAGGCGTGTTTTGTTGTGCTCAAGGGCACACCGCAGCTAAAGGGGACGCGCTCACATGCCTGAAGACACTGATTTATTTAACAGATCACAGGACAATTTGAAAGTGGATCAGACACATTAAAGTGTTAAATTAAAAGCTTTACTGATGGTCAGAGGAATTCTTTCTCATGTCCGCTGCTTTGAAATAGTAAAATATATACTTTTACTAAATATATGGTTTCAAATGGAATGGTGTTATAGTGGACCATTTTCTTTCCTGCTTCTTATCATGCTATTTTCTATCCTTTACTTCTATTTCATGGTGATTAAGTGTGCAAGTGTTCAAACGCAAAGTTGTCCCTCTGTCAAAATATGATCACTTCTGGTATTTGATTATGACTACTGTGTAAAAGTGTTTTCACGGCGCAATAAAGAAATTCATTCCATTTTCCTCCCAGAATGCAATGAGTGTCCTAATGGTGCTATCAGGCAGAAAGCATCGCACTGGAAGTAACAGCACCATTGCAGACGGAATGATAATATGCAGAGATAGGGAGTGGGATTTTAAATTGCATCTTGTTTCAGGTTATTACCTTTGTATAATAGTTTGCCTAGTGCTTATGTGTAACAAAAACAAAAAACAAACACCCACAAACATCCATATGCTATTAAACAGTTCACTCTGCCTATTGAATCATACGGGAATATGGAGATATAAATGCAACAAAACCTAAATGATCATTGTTTATTGTTTGATTGCTATCTCTAGTCCAAATAGCCAAACAGGTGTGGGCAGTACTTAGATGTTTTCTTGTGTCCATCTTGTATGTGAACCAATCATCCAAACAGTCTAGACCGTTAACAAGATTAACTATTAGTGGTTGTTTTTTGTATAGATCTTAACTTACGACTTTTCAGTTAATAAAGTAGGTTGATGCTATTGTATTATCTCAGGTAGAACCAATGATAACCAACTATGTCAATAGCGGAATATGGAGTCCTCCACTACTCTATGTATGGAGTACATGCAGCATCCTTTTCTGTATCCACTGGAATATGCGTCGGCCATATAGAGAACAACAAACAACTTGATCTGAGGTTCCCATGCACTACAGTGTCCTCATCACTAGCTAACTAGCGCTACAGCTAGCTCCGGCAGCAGCAGGGACAGACTAGTGTGAGAAGCATCGTGCCCACAGGTGGTGAACGGAGAGCTGGTGGGAGTTACAGTAGGGCCTTGCTCTGTCCAGCTCCTTGACCTCCCAGTTACAGCAGCAGCAGTTCATCTCATCTGCTCCTGGCTGTGGGAGGGAGTATATGTGTATGTGTGTGTGTGTGTGTGTGTGTGTGTGTGTGTGTGTGTGTGTGTGTGGGGGGGGGGGGGGGGGGGTTACTTTCTCCTAAATGACTGCCAAAACGTGTCAGACAGAAAGGCATAAATGGCCTGTGGGAGTGTGTGTGTGTGTGTTCTCCTCCTCTTTGCAGGTGTGTGTGCATACATGTGAGTGTACATTTGTCTGTGTGTGTGTGTTTTACAGGCCACTGCTTTTGACCCCTGTGTTAATCACAACTACAGCAAGAACAACCACAGACTCTATTGTCACTGCTGCTACTGTTACCCACAACACACCCTGATACTCTCTATCACACACACACACGTTTGTGTTCTTCTACACTTCCTCCCCTTACCACTGTGTGTGTGAGTGTGTTTTACAGGCCACTGCTTTTGACCCCTGTGTTAATCACAACTACAGCAACAACAACCACAGACTCTATTGCCACTGCTGCTACTGTTACCCACAACACACCCTGATACTCTCTATCACACACACACACACACACACACACACACACACACACACACACACGCGCGTTTGTGTTCTTATACACCTCCCCTTACCACTCTTTGAATCATATTGCATTGTTTTGCAATGTGATGCGTTTCTCTCTCTTTCTCTCTCATTCACTCTCTATCTTTATTTTTCTCTCTCTCTCTTGCTCATTGCTCTCTCGTTTTTACTTGTGCTCTCTCCCCTATCCTCCATCCCTCTCTGATCCTCTGTCCCCGGCCCCCTATCTTCCAGACTGGAGGTGTGTGTGTGTGTGTGTGTGTGTGTGTGTGTGTGTGTGTGTGTGTGTGCGTGCGTGTGTGGCAGGGGAGCCCTGGCGCTGAGTCTCTGCCAGTTTCTCCAGCGTAGTGTTAAAGTGCTAAAGGCTGTGTTGCCCCCGACCTCTTGGCCTCCTCATGTCCCTGTTCACGAGCTGGCTCGCTGGGAGACTACACACAGCAACACACATGAATGGCTGAGCGCTGGGTTAGCTAGCGTAGCCACAGTTTGGTCTATCCACTGCTTGTTATTAGTTGTTGCTAACTTGTTTGCTAGCTGGATGGTGGCCTTATCTAGTTAGCTGATCACCATGATATCCATTCAATAGTTTACGCTAGGGTTGTCATGGTGATTAGCAGGTTTGTTGACTTACGCTGCAGGTGGTTAATGGAATGGCAGCATGGTTTGATTTGTTAACTAGTGCCGCGGCCTAGCCTGTAGCCTAGCGAGGACGGCGCTGGGTGGATTTATGTGTGATATGGTGATTATCTCCCCGTCGTGTCTATAATTTCTTCCCCTGACGATATCCATAGGTATGTTCTGCGTGGATGCAGTTGTGGCGAATACACACACACACACACACACACACACACACACACACACACACATACACACACACACACACACGCATACACACACTCAGACACACACACACACGCATGCTGAAGAATGTTGGGGCCAGAGCGGCTGCTGCTGCAGGAGAGCGGAGAGCAGTAGTGGCGTTTGACAGGGGCCTAATTGTACGTGTCTCTAATGAACTGTAATTACTGACAAACCACCAGAGCCATGGAAGTCTATAAGCCAAGGACTCACACTCATTAGGAGAGGGCTACGTTACACTGTTCCTTCCGTGCTCTGTGCCCGGCTGACTGACTAACGGATAATCTCTCTCTCCTCCTCCTCCTCCTCCACCACTCCCCACCGCAACACCCCCACCCCTCCCCATTCTGTTTCCCTTACTTCTCTTTCTCTCTTGTTCCCCCTCCACAACCCCCCCCCCCCCCACCCCTTTTCTATTTTACTTTCCCTTTCTGCAGTTTGAAGGCGACAACATGTACATGAATGAAAACAACCAGGAGTTCCTCTCCCCGAACCAGGTGAGCTGAGACCAGTCTCTTCATTAGCCCTACCTGCCTCTCTCTCTCTCTCTCTCTCTCACTCTCTCACTCTCTCTCTCTCTCTCTCTCTCTCTCTCTCTCACTCTCTCACTCTCTCACTCTCTCTCTCTCTCTCTCTCTCTCTCTCTCTCTCTCTCTCACTCTCTCTCTCTCTCTCTCTCTCTCTCTCTCTCTCTCTCTCTCTCTCTCTCTCTCTCTCTCTCCTAGGGAAGAGATAGTAACTAGTAACTAATTGTCCCACAGGGAGCAATTAGTTACTAAACCCCAAGTAGATTGCAGTTGCAACACCAAATCCTCTGATCTTGATCTCAATTAAAATGAAGCGTAATCAACCGTCACGTCTTGACTACCCTTCCTTCTAATGATACCAACTGCTACGTTACTCAGTTGTGTTCCTGGGTCGCGGGCAAGTGCAGAGGGTAGGATTTGCAACAGCATGTGCGTCTGCGCTTAGGCAGCGCATGGCAACGGAGCTGAAGAAACGCAACGCAGAACAGCTGGTGGAGGGAGCAACTGGCTGCCCATATGGTTGTGTTTGAACAAGGGGATTTGTTAAGTTTCGGAATAAAGCTCATCTGACATACAGAAGGGAGCGGGGAATTTCGCCTTGTCAATTGCGATTATTAGAAGCAAAACGGCTGCAGCTGCAACCAGAGGGTCTTGTGGTGTACGGCGTTGTTTTTCTTACAAGCACCCAGAGCCCATAGAAAACAATGCGTTGTCTCCCTTCAACGCTGAACACGTCACATGATACGGTGAGAAAGTGCTCACCCAGCACCCTTACAGCAGCGTTGACAACCGGGATTTTAATTGGGAGAAATATCCCATTCAGATTACACCGGGCTGAGACGAAGTGTCCCCTCACTTGGAGCGCGGGTTCCCTGTTGGAATGTCGGCCTCTTAGGTATATCATTCCTCCTCTGTCTTCGCCTAACACTCCATCGTCGTCTGCATTGATTGACCGATTGCGTGTCAGGCGGACATGACGGACGCCGAGGCTTTCCGCTTAATTAGAGACGGACGACGGAGCGATTTAAACCTGTTACAGGAGACGGACAGAAGCGAGAGGGAGAAACACAGGAAAAGGAAGGAAAGAAGGAGAGGGAGGGAGAGAGAGAGATAAACAGAGGGTGAACATACAGTGTACTGTTGCTGTAGCACCAGGGAGGGTCTGGTCTTGCTATGTGTTATAGGTTGTTTGTTCAAGAGCTCTACCCTCATATTTGACATGTGCCTCGCTCTCTCTTCTCTACTCCATTAAGTTCAAGCTCTCTTGCTACCGCCCTCTCTCTCTCTCTCTCTCTCTCTCTCTCTCTCTCTCTCTCTCTCTCTCTCTTTCTTTGACAGCAAGAATCGGGATGGGCCTGAGGGGCTGGGGGTGAGGGGTGGGGTGGGGGGTGGGGGGATCGGACCATGCTCTTACAACAACAAGACACAGAAACATGGACCTATTGCATCGCTAACACTCACAAAACTGGGTTTTAAAGAAGTTATTTTGGGCCTATCACTGCCACGTTGTGCCCAGAACTTCACATTCATTGCCAGCCTCCAATTCAAAATCATTGTTTCCGTTTATTCTCTCACTGGATTCGTTGGTGTTTCAATAACTTGAGTTGGGATTTGTTTTTACAGAACCTTTAGGTTGGGGATATATTTTATACAATGTAATAAGATTACTATTGCTTCAATATTGAATTGATAAGATAGGAGACAACAATGTAATTGTCCATAGCAGTTTGCTTGTGTTCGCGGTGGTAAAGACATTGCTCGAAAAACACTTTACAATGCATAGTTTTAGCAAGTCTGCCCTATCCATCACATTGATTGGCTGCACTGAAACAATCCAAATAGCAGTTTCTATTCTTGCATGTGTTGTCATCTATAAAAAGGGAATTTGGTGTAAGCTATTATGGAAAAACAAAGGTTTCAGGGATTATTATTGTGTACATTTTCGTTAGTAGGTGAAACAAATGATAGTGCCTGTAGCTTTCATTATCTCATCAGTTTTCTGGCTTTTTTTTTAAATCGGTGTCTCTCTTACTCTCTCTGTCTCATCTCTTTCCTTAGCCTTTGTCTCTCTTCCCACACACTCCCCCTTTCTTCTTGCTCATTTTCACGGCCTTTCTCTCATTATTTATACTTCAATTTTCAATTTTCTTTTACGTTTCTATCTCACTCTCAGCCTCCCCCTCTCTCTCTCCGGCTCTCTCTCTGTGTCTCTCTCGCTCTCTGCCGCTTGCTCTCTGTCTCTATAATTCTTCAGTATTTCTTGTGAATTGAAATGCATTTGGGTCAGTGGTTCCACCATGAAACTATGAAACTATGTGCCTCAGCGTTTGGTTGAGTCTTATTTTCCAACCTGCTCTGCTTATCTGGCCTACCAACCAACATTAATGCCAGATCAGTTGGCACAATAGATGGACTCATTAACATGCATAGGATAAATTAAATAGTCGAGCAGTAGTATTGGAATAAAAAAACAGTTACACAAAAACGGGACCACAATGTATACATTCTTGCTTTGTGAAAAGAAGAAACTCACACCAACTGAGCACTGAATTAACCAAGTAGAGCATTATGGGGAAAAAATGATTCATGTGAGTATCGCAATACTATTTTCAGCTTTATCTTAGTGGAAGCACATTAATGGTACCACCTTTAGAGGGCACTATGGTGTATTTGCCTAAAGTCAACTATGTTCTGTTTTGATAGGCCAAGTTCATAAAAAAAAACCCTGCAGAACCTGAGCCTTAACCTTAAACCCATATATCAAACAACAAAATAAATTACACTGAGAAATCGTAATGTCGTATGCCAATATTTAATATATCTATACAGAATCACAGCCGATACATATCGTACCGGCACTCAAAAAATAGCTGTAATATTGTCCCGGGCATTCCCTGCAGATCCCCGTCCCTAGTAGCCCATGATCCATTGTATTGGGATCAACGTGACAACACGTCCAGTGCTTGCGTTGTCGCAGTTTGAGTGACCAGTGATCAAGTAAATGTGAAACCATGTCGGAGATACAGCAGTGGTTCTGTGTGGAGGGCTGGCCTCACAGGCCTGGTATAGCCTCGAGGACAAAGTTGTTGTGATGAGTCACAAAGAAACGAGGTCAGTGTTGTCATATCCATATAAACTCTCACGTCGTATCAATGTTCTTGTGGACATCATACCCTGACCATTACTCTTTCTTCCTTGCTTTCGTTCGGACATTCATTTCTCTCTCACTTCCCTAAGTGACACAGCCGTGGGGGGAAAATAAGTGAATTCCCAGCCAAGCAGTCATTAAGGCAAAGACATTTCCTTGTTTGTTGAAGACCACAAGAGTCCAGGATGATTTGGACCCTATACCCCCAACCTGTGGTAGAAGCAGTGAGAAAGAGAGAGAGAGCGAGAGAAAAAGAGAGAAGCTAGAGTGAGTGGACTAGAGGAAGAAAGTGAAAGAGAGAGGAATAGAGAGAGAGGCGATCAAAGTTAATGCACTGCAGGAGATGCCTTCTCAAAGTGAAAGAAACAGTGCACTTCATCAGCACTTTACCTTGACAACGCTTGGCTTGGATGTCTCCCTTCCTGAGTTATGAATTCATTTAGCAGAATTGCCGTTTGAGAGAAATATGTCACAGGGAAAAAACGGGTGATCGGAGAGCGGGAGAATGCGAGAGAGAGAGAGATAGAGAGAGGAGAGAAGAGAGGGGGGGGACTGGGACTGCACTGGGGAATAATTCGGCTAATGGAGTGACTGTTTGGATATTCAGCAGAAGTAGGAGTGGAGATTATGATCTAGCAATTAGCGTAACAAGGTTTTATTGATTGGCTGCCGTCTTTACTGCCAAGATGCTGTGTGTGCACGTGTGTGTGTGTGTGTGTGTGTGTGTGTGTATACGTGTATGTGTGGCCTTGCCTACTAAAACACAATACAGTTTACTGCCCACAATGAAGGCCGGCCATTGCTAAGCATCACAGGTAAAATGGAAAGTCGAAGCGGATGTTTGTGCCGTTCTAAATTTCTGTTGTTATTGTTCACTTGCCTTGTTCATGCTTCCCCCATCTATCCCCTTTTTAAAACGAGCACAGGTACGGAAAAGAAAAACCACAGCAAAACTGAACCTGAACATGATAGTTTCAAAGTTTTGTTTTAACAAGTTGGAACTACATGTTTTGGATTTTTTTTCTTTTTACCTCTAGGCGTCATGCCAGTCTTAGCCTGTCTTTTTAAAATGTATTGCTGGCAAGCTCCCGTCCCCGGTGTTTTGTCGTTGTAATTAGTGTGGCATGCGCGTGCCAACAGACAAGCTGTGAATCACACACAGAGAGGGATCAGAGGTTATTAGAGCTTGGTGTTATTTTGTTTGGTGTATTTTATCTTTAACACAAAAAAATTAAAAGCTTTCAAATAATAACAACACAGTTACAAATTGGTTTGATGTTATTTCAGGCAACGCCAATTGACCTATACTTTACCTACACTTGGCCCTTTAGTTTCTTTCGTGATAAGCAGTAGTAGTGTCAGCTGCTCCTGCATCTGTAGAACTTGATATCTTCTGAGGACTCCTGAATTAACCACTTCTCCTGTGGAGCTGATGGCCCCAAACATTCCTTCTCCTCCTCCTCCTCCTCCTCCTCCTCCTCCTCCTCCTCCTCCTCCTCCTCCTCCTCCTCCTCCTCCTCCTCCTCCTCTTCAGATGTGTAACAAACGTTCTTCCTTTGGCCACAACCCAAAACCTGACCGCTCTGTCTGGACTTTTGAGTTGGATTGGCTGGGAACGCGTGATTGGTTGCATTCACTGGTGTGTGACTGACAGGAAGCCCCCTCTGATTGGGGGAGACGTCCTCGTCTCGATTGTTTGCCCTGATTAAAGCCTTGCCGCGGCATTGGGTGAGCTCTTGCGGTGCATTTTGCAGTTTGTGTGTGTGTGTATATACGTAAGTATATATGTGTGTATATAAGTATATATGTCTGCGTGTGTGTGTATGTGTGTGTGTATATAACAATATGTGTCCATGTGTGTTTGTATGTATGTGTGTGTTGGTATATAAGTGTACGTATGTGAATGTGTTGGTGCGTTTGTGTATGTGTATGTGTATATAACAATATGTGTCCATGTGTGTTTGTATGTACAGTATGTGTGTGTTGGTGTATAAGTGTACGTGTTGGTGCGTTTGTGTATGTGTGTGTGCCTGTGTGTGTGTGTGTGTGTCTATATGTGTGGATATGTTTGTGTGTATGTGTGTGTGTGTGTGTGTGTGTGTGTGTGTGTGTGTGTGTGTCTATATGTGTGGATATGTTTGTGTGTATGTGTGTGTGTGTGTGTGTGTGTGTGTGTGTGTGTACGTCTGTGTGTGTATGTGTTGGGGGTTGGGGGTTGGGGGTTTGACTCCCCTCCCCCCTCCCTGCTCGACCTGCTGGTCTGAACTATAGCATTAGCATGATTTACGACAGCCTCTTCTGCCGTCGTTTAGATTGGAGACCCGGGGACCAGGAGACCCTGTTTTTCTCTAAGTCTTCTCCATATCCCCTGCAACCCCCTCTACACCTCTCACTTTCCTTTCATTTGTCCTGCACCTTTACTCTCTAAACAGCCACTCCTTCCCTTCCTCCCTCCATCTTGATGTAGTTCTCTATCACCGTCTAGTCTACCTCCCTCCGATCACTTCCATTTCTCTCCCGCTCCCTCTTCTCTTCTCTCACCATTTACGGCCGTGCCTACATATCCTACACCTCCTTCCCCGCTACGGGTTCATTTTCTTTCCCCCTTTTACTCTCCCATTCACGCCATTCACTTCCCTGTCCTCACACCTTCCCTACCACTCATTATCGTCCTCTCTCACTCTCTCTTTCTCACTCTCTCTCTCTCTCTCTCTCACTCTCTACCTTCTCTTTCACCTATTACACTACCCCGCTTTATTCTCTCAAATCTTTTCCCCCTCTCCAGCTCTCTCCCCCTGACTTCGTCCCCCCATCTCTCAGTCTCTCTCACTCTCTTAATCGTTTTTTTCTCTCGCTCTCTCTCTCTATCTCTCTCTCTCTCTCTCTCTCTCTCTCTCTCTCTCTCTCTCTCTCTCTCTATCTCTCTCTCTCTCTCTCTCTCTCTCTCTCTCTCTCTCTCTCTCTCTCTCTCTCTCTCTCTTTCTCTCTCATTCACTCAGTCCTCTGTAGAAATGAAAACAAAGAGTGGCCTGCCAAAATATTTCTATAGCCGTTCGCTGACGAAGCAGGTAGTGGAGAGACAAAGCACCAAAAAAAAAAAAGTGATGTGTGGGATATTTGTCAAAGCAATGTAGAAGATGGAAAGCTCATTCCCTGAGGCCATTTGTTTCCTAAACTGTCATCCGAAAAAAAAAAAACTTGTCCCTCGCTCCATTTAAAAGCCTTCTGTTTGGAGTGCTCTACCTAGATGGGCACTGCAAACAAGACGTCCACAGCGGTATATTTGTGCAAGGCTTCTCGCTTTGCCAAGCTGTCCATCTTCTTGTTGCCCCAGGTGATCACATGATGGAGCTAATGGGCATCTTAATGTATTTGTGTAGGCCCTCTGACTCCATCCAGCAGGGCGGTGATGAGAGTACAGACCAACAACACCTCCCTCTCTCTCCTGACATCTAACGCCTCTTAAAGGAACGTTTCAGAAACCTTTTTTATGATCCTTTATCTATGAAGATTCTCTCATAATCCCAATCTCTCTCTCTCTCTCTCTCTCTCTCTCTCTCTCTCCCTTTGTCTCTATTTTTTTCTCTTTCTCTCTCTTTCACTCTCTCTATTTCCTTATCCAGGAACTAATGTAAATAGTTACAATCTGTATCTGCCTCCAGCAGACTGTTACTGTTAGGCCAGGGAAGCAGCAACGGGTAAGAGAGAGAGAGAGAGACAGCGAGAGAGAGAAAGATAGAGAGATAATGCTTTCTGGTGAACCAAGACTCGTTAGGGTGAGAAACAAACAACGAGGCTCAGCTGGGATAATTAACAACAGCCAATTATTGATGCACTTCTAGGTACAGTGACATTGGTTCACGTTGCCATCTGCCTAAAGAGTGCTGATTTAAGTTGATATATTAAGGCCATATTTGTATTAAGCTTTGTCTCATTGAGCACTACATCTCTGGCTGTTCTTTTTTGTTTTTCAATATTTGTCTCAACCTGTTGAAGTACTGGATGGACATTTTTTTTGGTTGTACAGACCAAAACAATTGAAAAGCGTTTTGGAGGCTCACAGTTGACGTCATGTCTGCATACTCATTGAGCAGAGCAGCCCATACTAGACCAACAACCAATAATTTTGGTGGTGGGGGGGGGGGGGGGTGGTAATCCTGACTATGTCCATAATCTAAGTGGGAGAAATGACAGTGGTGCAATTGTGTGGCCGTACAGCGAGCTACAGAGGAGCTACAGAGAGGTCCATTGACATGAGAGGGCTTATCTCCACCACCCACCCCCCAATAGCCCTGCCTTTACCAGGGGCACCGGGCACCAGACCTCTGCCTCCCTGCCCGCACCAGCTGTGCCAGCCTCCCGTGCACACACCCACGTGTACTCTGAACCAGCGAGCGCCTCTCAGACACTTAACATATGGAATCCACAATGCGCACATACACACACATTTGCATGCATACGCACTCAGGCAGACACACACACACAAACACACTCACACACACATACACGCATGCATGTCTCACACACACATACACACACATGCATGCATGTCACACATATACATTTGTATGGTTTTACACATACACGCAAACATACACACATGCACACACACACACAGCCATGTAATATTGTCGTAACTGTGTGCTTTTGTTCTGGGTAGATTTGATCCACACACACATGTGCATGCAAACACACACACACAAGGGATTGTACTGCACACAGACACACAGAGGACATAGATGCAACAGTGCATGTACTTATAGTTTGATGACTATTCAGACAGATGTACACCATTTAGTTGTGAGTGCACACACACACACACGCATGCACACACACACAAACACACACACACACACACATACACACACACACAAACACTGACAAACAAGCACACACGCATACATACATACAGTATATGTTAACTGGTGCCAACTTGCCTGGGGTTGAGCAGAGTTTATTGTGGGTGACAGGACCCTAACAATCTCTGAATAATGCACGTTTGTTTGGCTGACTGCTCCATCAGCACTCCTATTGTTAGTCCCAACATTGTTCGAGTCAATTGCTTGAGTTCCTCCAACCCTTTACTGTTGTTGTTGTTGTTGTTGTTGTTGGGCTTTTTCTTTGTCTATTTGCTTATTCTCATAACAATAATTTGTTTTGTCATGCGAACACAGAAGCACTATTGTACCCATTAAAAGTTTTCACAATGGATAACTTAACAATCCAATCCACATGAATGACAAACGATTATCTGTGCTGTTCTTGTGGCCTCAGCCAGTCTTCTTATGACATTAGACACTGCAATAAAAAGAGAGCAAATCTAAAGTGAGTAAAGGCATGGTAGCTCTTCTAAAGGCCTCCCCTCTGTGTGAGACACGGCGGCGTTGTATCGCCAGAGACAGGGGAGCGTGGAAGTAATGTGTCCAGCCATGCACCATGTAAAGCCTGATTGACCCTGTCAGGCAATACGTTTGATTACGCTCCCTTCATTTGAAATTCTGAATTCTCCATCTTCTCTTGCCCATTTACCCCACCTCCCTCCTCTTCCTCCTCTTCCTCCTCCACACCCCAATCCCTCCCTCTGACATCTTGTTGTTTTGGGGTGTTTTGTCTCTATTTCTGCTGCCATGTATCCCCAGTGCTATCTTTACCTCACCTCACCCAACAACAACAACAACCCTGTCAACGACTGGTCACCGTCACTCTAGATGGCTGTTAGTGAAAGACCATATACCTCCCTGTTTCCCTCCTATGCATTCTATGCATGATAGCAAAGATGGACACACGTGTTTGAGAACAGTTGTTCCTGTATTGTATTTGCAAAGTGCCATGCTAGGCATGACCTCATGCACGCATCATGCAGACCAAGATGATGGCTCGTGTGAATTGTATGCTGTAATTACCACCCCCATCTAATTAACCCTTGTAACTCGTGAATCAATATGTTTCCCCTACATTTTGTATCTATAATTGTTGCTGATATATAATTATATTACATTCAAATGAATGTGCTCTAGATACAAATGTTCAAATGTTGTATTAATCATTCAAGCTGATTGGCCATCCATACTTTATCATACAGTCAGATGCTAAAGGTCTTGTAAAATACAGATATGTTTTTGCTTGTCCTGTCAAATCCCTTTAGATGGAGCAGGGGGTCTGTATGTCCCAGTTAGTTTGCAGAGCGAGTGTGCAGAGTGAAGACAAGTAGAATACACAAATACAGACAGGAGAGAGAAACAGAGAGACACACAAACAGAGAGAGAGAGAGAGAGAGAGAGAGAGAGAGAGAGAGAGAGAGAGAGAGGGAGAGAAGGAGAGAGGGAGAGAGAGGCAGGTAGGGCTAATGAAGAGACTGGTCTCAGCTCACCTGGTTCGGGGAGAGGAACTCCTGGTTGTTTTCATTCATGTACATGTTGTCGCCTTCAAACTGCAGAAAGGGAAAATAAAGGGAGAGATACAGAGAGAGCAGAGACTTATAGGTGATGAAAGGTTGTGTTTATTATTTGAGCAAACCTCCCTCCATGTTTTGCCATACATACACACACAATACGGTGTGTGCCACTTCAGATTAGTCACTGGTGGAGAAGATCAGCCCCTATCTTTTGTGAAATGCATTAGTAGTCCACTCAGAGCATATACAGCCCAGGGTTAAACGTAAATTATATCATTTCTGTCATCTAATCAAATCACACTGACCCCACGACCTGGGAGATGAGTCAAATGCATAATGAAATATGACATGGCACAAAAGCTGTGATTCTAATACGCTCTGACATGCAATCAGATGTGGATGACCCCTGACCCAAGTGCTTACGAGCGAGTGGTAAACAAGAAACAGGATACACAGGTATAAGCAGGAGGTATAACAGGAGGTATAAGCGGAAAGAGACACACATGAAAGACAAAAGTACGCAATTAGAGTGGTTGGCTGTGAGTTGATGGATCAGTTTGTTAGTAATGATGTACGAGGTGAACCTGGCCATCTGTTGCTGTTTGATAGTTTGTTCTTCTGAATGAGTTGCGATAGTTAGGTTGTAAATTTTGGCTTGGATATTTTTCCTGCTTTCATTTGACTTGATAGTCACATGAAACATACATTGCTCTTTTTTGTCACAAAACATTGCAGACTTTTTTGTTTGTATTTCCTGGTTGAAACCCATCTTTCGATATTGCAGATTGGGGCCTAGGCGCCTCAAAACTGCTTTAACCTTGCCTACCTTAAACCTGTTTACCAACAGTGACAAACACACAAACATGCAAACATGCAAATGAATAATAGATAGACACAGTTTAATTCCCTGGATGGAAAGGAGGTGAGCCTGGATCAGCGGAACCTGCTGAGATCAGTAA
Source organism: Lota lota (assembly GCA_026745465.1). Classification (NCBI taxonomy): domain Eukaryota; kingdom Metazoa; phylum Chordata; class Actinopteri; order Gadiformes; family Lotidae; genus Lota; species Lota lota. The sequence continues at coordinate 113,622 of JACYXH010000008.1, read as the reverse complement.
GGGGCCCCAGGGCTCCAGACCTGTTGGGCCCCTGGCAGAGGGCATGGTAGACATCAGGGTCGGGGGTCAGCACCTCTGACGGTGACCTACAGCCACAATGTGCCTATTGGTTGGAGGATGTACTCTAGGTTTAGCCAAAAGATCTTTGTGTAGCTCATCATGGTGGAATGTGATGCTACCCTTGTCTTACACAGTGCCCCGTAGCTTGTGGCCTTTACCCCGTTTCATGCACATTGTGATATGCATTGTATTCACAAGTCGTATAACAATCTGATACAGATTCCTTTCTTGACAAATGGCACTAGACTTTATTTTACACTTGACCACAGTATAGTGCATTTCTCTTGACATACTACGTGACAAGCTGATAAAATAGATTATTTCTTTTCCAGACCATAATCTTAAGCAAAACCACAATGGTAGCAACAGTCCACAGCAACCTATACCAAAAGAAGAAATGGACCTCTGAGTTGAACTGCATGAATATATAAGTACATTAGGAGCTTTATTTGGGGAAGGGGTGTTCAGCATGAACAAAATGGATGACACCCTCTAAAATAAACTCCTGACCACGTGAAAAAGAGAGATAACCAGGCCTGTCACGGGAAGGGGGAAGGTGTTACTGTGGCCGACTTAAAGCAGGAGGAGGAGGAGGAGGAGGAGGAGGAGGAGGAGGTGGTGGGGAGGGGGAGAGGGTGTCGAAGGTGATGGAAGCGGTAGTATGTGGGGGAGTTTCAAGCATAAATCACGTTGTGACAAAGCTCTCCAATAGGCAGATAAGTGCACATTAGTGGTACGGCAGATCTGTCATCGTCTCTGGCCGAGCTGTCTTTCCCCGCCCTCCCCGTCAAACAAACGCTGACTTTGGACTCCAAACTGTGTTGTGCGCCATGCCTGATTCCAGCATCTGCCTTTACATATTCCCCCTATCATAGATCATGCTATTGGTGCCTCATCCAACGTTTCTCTCTGAATATTCTATATATTGTATTCTTTATACATATACATGCATGTCTATTCAATTGGCATTATAGTTACATATATAGAAGTACAATTGCAACAGGAATTCCAATAATGAATAAATAAAAATGAGAATAGTTTTCCAACGATACAGGCTTGTTCTTGTCTAGTGTTATTGTGTAATTCCATTTATTGACTTACCTTTTAGCAAGATATTTGCATGTGGACCAGTAATGGATGACCCCGCCAGCATCAATACAAGCTGTAGTATGTAAATCAGCACATGCATAAACCAAATAAAAACAAATGCTAGCCTACTACTACTCCAAAAAACTGAAGCAGTAAAGAAATTATAGAGCATAAATATTGTGTTTTGAATACGACAGTCTTAACGTCTAATGCGATAAATGTGTTCGCCCGGCAACCATATCCTTAGTTAATTCTTCTCACTTTCAAGAGAGACAGAGTAACTAATTTCCAGCAAAATATGCAGATAATGAGCCATTTGCTACAGTCGATGTAATCCACAGAGGGCCCTGACTACTCAGGCATCGCCGTAGACCCAGATCCGTGCCAAGCGAAGATGGGCTGGAGCGCTTCCCATTCAGCGTTATTTATTTTCCATCTCCATCCCAGACCAACTGTGTGTTCATCTGTTTCTCTTAAATGCAAGGTGTGTGTCGTAGATGTAGCGGTTTCGGTCTGAGATGCGTCGCTTAATTAAAACACCACAGATTGTGCTGAAGTCAGTGTAAAAAAATTAAATAAAAAAGAGGAAGAAATATTTCGTGAAATGGAGAAGGCTATATATAGGCATTAATAGTCCCTGTAGTGTGGTGTGTCGTTGGGGATATTGATCAAGGAAAAAACAAGGTTGTCGTCTGTGATGGGCTGGAAAAAAGTATATATGTGTGTGGTTGCAGCAGAGGTCTGCTACAACCACACATGGGATGGTGAGTTATTGTTTAATAATGCAATGCATTACCAGGACATATGTTGAGCTGGGAGGCTCATCACTTGCATGTCCTTTGTTCTGATTTTACATTTCAAAGAGAAAAGGCAAATCGTTAGTCAGTATGTTGTTGTTGTTGGCTTTGTGCATGCAATCTCATTAGGAATAGAACTCTCCATGAAACAAACACAGTCTTTGGAACCCAATCTGTTGGATTCCTGGCTTTAGAGATTCCTAGTTTCACAGATCACGCTCTTTGTGCCTCATCTAACCTCTTTTGTATACATATTTTAGGTTGACTGAATCTGCACTCCATAGGAGTCAAAATAACAAAATAGAACTCTATATTCAAGATAGTTATTATATTCCCTAAAAATCACTCAAAATAGTTTGTCATTAGATCATAAACATGTGTCTAAATATGCAGGGTATTTATAGAAAAAAGGTGACGGATTAACAATGCAATACAAGAAAATATGTTGGTCTCTGTGACATCCTTCAAATTAATTTCCTTTGTTTGGATTTTAAATTGGGAAGACGTATAGAGAAAACATTAGTTTACATTAGTCCCTATGTTCTTCCTCTGCACACACATTCCTATTGTGAATAGTGGCATCTAAGTCATTTTTGCCTGCACTTTCATACACTCTTGGTATTTACATTTTATCATCAAGGGCAGCACTACAGTTTTTTTCAAAGCAATCTGAACACATGACGCACACCCTCAGTTCCTATCTCTCTCAAACACAAGCAAAGTTATTCAATGGGTCATGGACAATGTTGGCAAAGCACATACTCTAAGAATAACAAAAAGCAAAGTAGGAAAATAAAATCTAAAGGCTGATGAAACAGGCCCAGGGAGGTGACCACTAAGCATGATGGATCTTATGTTGTGGGTTCGCTTCCCGAATAGGGGAATATATCAAGACCAAAAATATATGAGTGGATGGTAAAAATTATGCCACGCGAAACTGCCAAGATGACGTGTACTGGGGGGCTCCCTTTACACAATGCCCCCAATGTTTACATCAGACAGTTGGGTTTCCTTCCAACAATTATGACGGGAATTGAATCTCAGGAAATGTTTGTTTTCATGTCCATTAGACCAAACAATAACTCTACCCCAGAAGGTTTACAAAAGCAGCTGTCTTCAAAGGACAGTTCAGAAAATGAATATCCACCAGTATTGCACACAATGTCAACGCAAAGTAAATCAATTTGAAGCTTTTATGCATTTTTCTTTTTTAATTTGTCCCAACATGCAAGTGGATTAAAGCACATTTTAAATGTTTACTTTTCTGTCTGCAATCTCTGTGTCTAATTATTTTCCTTTTAACTCGTTGTAGTACCTGCTTGTCTTTGATAATCAATTCAAATGCATCTAATTTAATCAAATCTAAAAGCTGTAGATTTCCCACAAAAGCAATACAATTGCTTTTGTCCCTCTACCACCTACCTGGTATTTACTCATTTGTAAATGTGGTCGAGACAGTCCATGGCGGTGGTGGACAGAATAGCACTCACTATCCTTTCTCCCCCCCCCCCCCCCCCCCCCCTCCCCCACCCCCCCATCTTTCTTTTTTGCCCTTTATTTTCTAAAAGTATCTGTTTGAGAGATAAATGACCGCTCTGCCAGCCGGGATGACAGCCTACACAAAGATGATATTGAATTGATTTCTGAAATGTTGCAGAACTGACTGTTTGATGTATACGGCGAGACATGAATCATAAAAATTCTATTAAAAACCCCTTGAATGGCTGACACCAGAATATTATTTGTGATGATTAATTTGACTCAGCCGTTACAATGGGAGTCGAGTTGGATCGTATTAGACAAAATGGCTTTTCATTCCCTGTTAAATTCCCCCCACAATTTTTCTTTGGACAACTCAGTGAAACAGAGGTCCTCCTTTTTTCTCCAGGAATAGTGGTTTGAGTGGAGCTCGCTTTGTGCAGAAACTCACAGCCATGATGTTTTACTACTTACTTTGATACTGTGGCTGGTGCTGTTATTTAATAGGGATAGGATGTTCTATTATTCTGCCGGTGCAACACATAAACATTGCACTTATTACATTTTACAGTGTGTCGGATTTCACTTTGGTCTTGTTGTTGTTTTTCCCGATATAGTGTAGACAAAGATGTGGCTTTTGGAAGGCACTTTTATGAGCCCACTGAAATAATGCTACTTTATAAGGTAAAGTAGTGTATCTTGTAACTGTATATTGTATAACTGGGGAGCCAGAGAGTCACACGAGGGTCCTCATCGCGGTCCTTGAGGTGCTCGACACAGGGCTTCTGCAATGCATTCTGGGATTTGGGAGCACTTTATCTAACTTTCAAACTAATTCTGCCTAATTAAGGCTTGGAGAAACCAGCCAGAGTAGGCTTGATTTTGAAAGTATCCAACCGAAAAAATCCCATCCTTCTCTTCAGTCCTCCCTCCAAAGCCACTCCCCCAAAACACCCGACTAGCTTGCTAGCCTTAGCAAAAGGTCTACCTAGCCTTGGGGAAGACTCCAGTCATGTGCAATGAGTGCACGGGAAGAGTGAGCACAGGTAGCCGAGTAGGTAGGTAGACAGGGAGGTAGGCCATCCAATCATTTCATTCGGGCCGAATGAAATGCTTGGATGGGGTTTATACTAGGACTGCACCAGCCAAAGATACTGGATTTATTTTGTCAGAGCATTTGGTTTATTGATTGCTGTCAGGATGTCAAGAGAATTTCAACAATTATGACAAAAAAATGCTTCTAAAATAGCTTACCCTAGATTTAAAACTACTACTATTACTTTACCAGGCCTCTGTATGTATGATTCACATTAAGTGCTGTTCATACATACGAACCATATGCGATCACTCATTAACTCCCTTCCCTGTCTCTGCCTCCTCCCAGAGCTACACGGGTCAGAGCGGTGGTGGTGGTCCAGGAGGTGGTTCTGGGAACGGCAGCGGGAACGCCGCGGGCGACGAGGACTACGAAATCCCTCCGATCACTCCACCCAACCACCCGGAGCCCTCCCTCCTCCACCTGATGGAGCACGACTCCACTGGGTACCTCTGCCACTCGTTGCCCCACAATGGGCTCATCAACCCCTACTCCTACCCGGAGCTGCCCGCCCTCATGATGTCTAACATGCTGGCCCAGGACGGACACCTGCTCTCCAGCCAGATGCCCTCGGTGAGTGGCTGTCAAAGGGGAACAATTGGGTGGGAACACCCATTTGATGATCTTATGAAAAAACGTTGTATTATTATCTATGGACAGATTGATAGACATATAGATAGATAGATGGAGAGAGAGAGTTATATATATATATATATATATATATATATATATATATATCTATATCTATATCTATATATATATATATATAGATAGATAGATAGATAGATAGATAGATAGATAGATAGATAGATAGATAAGATATAGATCTAGCCAGAGATAGAGATAGGGATAGATATATAGACAGATAGATAGAGAGAGATACATAGGTAGAAAGAGAGAGAGATGGAGTGAGCGAGAGATAGACTGACTGACAGACAGACAGACAAACTGTCATTAGATATCATTCATACAGCAAATGTTTCATATCCCTAATATAAAACATGAGTTATATCTTTATATCGTTATATCTATCAAACACTCTTTTGGATGTACAAAAATATCAACCTCATTAAACGAAACAGCAATGCAAGCATTCATTTCATGATAGAGTGTGTGCAACCGCACACAAAAAGGAAATTTAACATAAAGAATATATTACAACATAGAGGAAAGAAATGGGAGGTGGGGGACTTTAATGGTGCTCATTGGCTGCTAAGTCAGCTCTTATGCATGGAGAAAAGGATTGTGGGTAAATTCTATAGTATCATTTGGAGACAGCTTGCATCGGTCAATCTGTCAGGCATATCACGATGAATACCCACTGATTACTCTCTCAGCACCATACAAAACCCTTCCCTAATTACAACCCGTAATTGCATTCACGTGTGATGCAGTAAAAAATAGAACCTTTCCCCGCATTTTGGTATTTAAAAAATTGGAGCTAACATTTAGTAATGTTGTACATGTTACGGTTTTACTACAATAAATGTACAAAACCAAAGCTTTCTGTATTTTAACTTACATACACAACCAGAGTATCTACATGTGTGTATTGAAGAGGAAGTCAGTTTCACTATTGATCCATGCATATTTAAGTACAGGGGTGTTCTCCGATGCCCTCAGCCAGACATCAAATGAAACATTTTATATTGACAACGTCGCTTTTTGGTGTATCCAAAATCCTATCTGAACTTTGAAGGTCAGAATATTACAATGTTCTATCATTTCATTGCAACGTTTTTTTATTTATTATAATTGCAGTATTGTGTATACAACAAATCTTGTTGAATACAAAAAAACATGTTATTTTTTAGATATAGGATTCATCATCCTTTTGACAAAAACTAAGAGCCCGCGATGCGTATTACATTTCATGCAGCATATTTGAATGTTTCTCATAAACAATGACAGATGAGAGGTAAACAGCAGCCACTGGGCCTAGGATACGCCGTGGCTTGATACAAATCTTGAAATATACGACGCTGCTCCTTGTAATGCTCCCATAGGTATTGGACTCGTATATCATTTATCTTCATCGTCATTTCACATTTTGATCATGACCTTTACAGGGGAGACAGTGGTTGATTGGCCATTTGTTCTCTTGGTGGACAGGTAATTCATTACGGCTTCACAGCACACACACACACACACACACTCGCGCACACATGGCATGGTTTGAATAAAGCAAATATGGCAGGTTTGTACGATGAAAACACACCAGGCTTTTATGCTGTTGTTGTTGTTTTCCTTTTGCTTTTAATATTTACCAGCACACTAGTTGCTGTGTTAATGTATTCAGTGGATGAGTAAATGGCAGTGGTTTGAGCTGATGTTGGTGTTGGTAGTGAGGGATCCAAAGGGGCTTTTAGTGATGCTTATTGTAAATCCAGTCAGAATAAAAAAGACGATTTAAAATAGAATTTCAATGAAATGAATTATCAGGGTCTCCTCACGGTGATGTATTATTATATTATCTAGGGTTCTCGAATAGAACCATAGTAGTCTAAACCTAGTGTTAAGAGTAATGGCGTACGATTACTGCTTGATTACTCAAATTAAAGCAAAAATATTTTTATTATATTTATCTATGATCTTTTACAAATTGTTTTTTTTTTTGCTGTTAAACCACTCAATCCTCGATTTTCTCAAATTGCATTCTGGTTTTGAGCAGCTCAGAGATGAATTCATAAACTATAGATGAAAAAAAACAAACAAAACATATAACGTCGCGTATAAAGTAGCATAGATAGAAAACAGCGCCCCAAAGAAGAAACAGTTCAAATTGAATTGCCCGCATGGCTAAATCTACCCAAAGCATAGCAGAGGTTCATTGTGTGGTTGTGTGTGTGTGTGTGTGTGTGTGTGTGTGTGTGTGTGTGTGTGTGTGGAGAGAGACCCGGGTATCTATTAAAAAACGGTGAGTCACCTTGACACACTCTGGTGGGCAGGGTAATTAGGCGGACTGTGCACTTCAAACAAGGCGGCGCTGCCATTATGAACGTATCTACTCCACGCAGATAGATGGATAAATAAAGAGCTGCTTTCACTCCTGTTAGATTGCTCTGGATGGGGATTGGTCTGGGCTAGGGAGGAGGGGTTCGATAGCAACAGTATGTATGTTGATGGGATGAGGTGCTACTGCTGCGGCTGGGGAAGTTGCCCCTGGTGTGTGTGTGTGTGTGTTTGAGTGTGTGTCTGTAATATGTAGACACTGTGTTGGGGGAGGGTACACGCACACACACGTGTGTGTGTTTGTGTGTGTGTGTGTACGACATGCATGTGTGAGTGTATATCTTTATAATATGTAGACACTGTGTGTGTGTGGGGGGAGGGTGCACGCACACACGTGTGTTTGTGTGTGTATGTGTGTGTGTGCATGTGTCTACAAGTACATGTGTGAGCATGTTTGTGTGTGAGTGTGTCTATGTAATATGTAGACACTGTATGTGTGGGGGAGGGTGCATGCAAACACGTGTCTGTGTGTGTGTGTATGTGCGTGTGTGCGTGTGTGCATGTGTCTATGAGTACACGTGTGAGCATATTTGTGTGTGTGTGTGTTTCTGTGTATGTGCGCGTGTCTACTATAAACAATATCTATGCTGTTGAAATGGATCCACTACATCTGGAGGTCAGGCCTTATATTCAATCTTGAGCACATTGAAAAAAAATCCATTACGGTTCATCTTTCCTGCATCAGCCATTCTATTGTGGTGCCGCAGTGAGATCTGTTTTCATCAGGCAGATTCAATACGTGAGCTGGGCAATGAAAAGAGTGCTATAGGGCTGGACGGAGAGAAGAAGGGATGAGGATAGAGGAGAGAGAGAGAGAGAGAGGGAGAGAGAGAGAGAGAGAGAGAGAGAGAGAGAGAGAGAGAGAGAGAGAGAGAGAGAGAGAGAGAGAGAGAGAGAGAGAGAGAGAGAGAGAGAGAGAGAGAGAGAGAGAGAGAGAGAGAGAGAGAAGGAATAGTGGCTAGGAGGGCAAAGATGCTCTGGTACAGCAAAGAGAAGAGGATAATCTTTATTTATTTTTTGAAAATGTGGTGATTCTTACTGAAAATGGCCGTGAACCCACAGTTTTCTGTATCTCCAGAATATTTTAAAGGAATATTTGTATTTGTTTTACATTATTTTGGTATTTTAACATAGCCTAGCCAATGTTCTAGTATGAACCTTGTTCACGGTGGGTAACCTTGTTCACTCAGCTACATAGCGGGCCATATGTGTAACATATAGATACAGATATATTATAAATAGCAAGACAACCGCAACGCAATGGGTGTTTATTTAATATTTCATTTATTTTTTCATAGTATTGTTTAATTGAATGTTGTTTGTAATTTGAACAAATATTGTGGTTAACAGCATTTTCATGAGTGACTTGGGTTTTTCAAAAGCTAGCACACATTTTGGGACTGGCAGATATTTCGCTGCTCTGCTCTCTTTGGTCTCTCTTTGCTCTCTTGCCCATTGAAAGATCCAAATGTTTTGTTTTACATTTTAGTTGGGCTTATGATTGATTGGTGCGTTTTTTTAAATGTACGTACAACTAAAGTTAACAAGAGAGACATAATGAATTATGCTAACTACATCCTTTAAACAGAAAACCACCGTTCGTCTCGTCTGTCAAGCCAGAGCGAATAATGCACTTGTACTCCCCTAATTTTGCAGAGAGGTAATTCTTCCAGTTCGTCAGACTCTTTCAGGGATACTTATTGTGTTGTGGTGGAGAAGACCCTCCTGGCCAAACCTGATATCTTTCAGAGAACCCTTTCTCTGATGTTTTGATGCATTTGGCATCTCTCTCTCTCTCTCTCTCTCTCTCTCTCTCTCTCTCTCTCTCTCTCTCTCTCTCTCTCTCTCTCTCTCTCTCTCTCTCTCTCTCTCTGTTAATGCCCCCACTGTCATAGTATCTTCCACAAGTTCCAAAACACATTAGACATTGAATAGCTGTGCTCAGGTTGCACCGATCTTATCAATAAAAAGCCAGGAGAGATACACATCTCGGATACCGCACATGAAGACTTTCTGGAATCACAAGTGAGCAATGTCACCTTAATGTTGTTTAGCTTGCATGTTTACATGTGTTGTTGTATGTCTGATACACAAACAACGATTCATTTCCAGGTGTATTAGGCCTGTGATTATTCAATGAAGCGCTACCATGGCTCTGTTATAGTCAAGATGTGTAGAAAAGTGCAATAATCCACGGTAACCACTAGAGTAACAAAGATTTCCTAATGTGATTGCTGGCTCAGATGCGAGTATTGTATGTAGTTCACATCCATTTGTTTATTCATTGATTAATTCATTAAATGACCGGATGTCCAGCTCTAAAGGGAATGGCTTGCTTTTCAATATTTGTACAAAAGTAAATAACAAAACATGTTCAGAAAGCCTGCTTTATGTCAACGTCTACACCTTCAGGTTAATTATAAATACACTGTACATTACCAACAGGCTAATTTAGGGGTAGATCATACATTTGCCAAATGAATACCTAATGCATTATGAGAAGATATCCCACAGCTAATCATCACCACAATTAATTGGATCTTGTTACTTCTTGGACATAATGCTTTGGTTTTTCATTACGGATGCATATTCATCACAGGAAAGAAGAATAGAATCTGATAAACCAAAAGGCTAGCGATTCTAATCACCGTCTCGGCTGTATTTTATTAGTTATGTGCTCCGAACATTAGATTGCATGGCATGTGTTACTGGCATTGTCCATCATCATAATGGCAATAGATTTAAGTCTGTTTTTGAGCCGGGGCATTGTGCTATACTTATCGTTCAAAATGCAATGTGCGGTGATGATATGAAGCAAGAAGCCATTTCTTTCCAGGCCGTCATTCTCAGTCATTGGCTGAAAGGATTACGCTGTCCCGCAACATGATGGAATGGTTGGCCCTTTCCACCACAGTTCAACAAGCCCACTGATAGAGTGGGATTTATATTTATATCACTTATTTTAGCCATTCAGACACAAAGGAAATGCGCAAGAATCATCAGTGCTTCCACCATCACACAAACAGCTTTTGCTTGTTCAGCAGTCTCTCTTGAAATCCACCGTAAGAAATATTCATTAAATAATAATACGAAATATATCTGAATGCAAAAGACCAAAAACACAAAAAGCATTGTTGTTAGATGTGTGTGTTTATATTTATTTTCCATTGGTTATGTTGTTTGTGATTATTTATTTTCATACAGCGCCTTAGGCTAATGTACCATTTTGGTATTTCACAACCCCCACCCACCCACCCCCAGTCCCATAAATGAAGCATCACAGCGATAAATCAGAGGACAAACAGAGACTTGTGTGAACCCTGAAAGGTTCAGAGATTTATGTAACACATTCATGTTTTCCACTTCCTCATTTTAGTACTCCACTGGTAAAGCCCAGCTAATAAAAGGTCCTATTAATATTTCCTGTTGCTTAGCAACGGCAGGCAGCAAGTAATAGCATTCTGTGGAAAAATAGATGACCGATAAGAAAAATTCAATTCTCTTCTCATCTCCTGGGAGAAAGTACCTTATTTCTCTGGCAATATGATATGAAACTGTAGTTGTATATTAGGAAATGCCTTGAAAGAAGTTATTTCCAATTTTATTATTGGGGTGGGGGGGGAGATGTTCAATGCCAGCTTCAATGTCAGCTAATCTTTTCCCGCCCTTTGCTCTCTGATAAAGTCAATTAACCTATAGGATTAAGCTAATCAGAGGATAAGGTGTCGACTTCATTTCTCTTTTTAATCAAAAGTGGTGTTGAATGGCACATACGCCGAACTTTAATGGAATAGTTATGAGACAAATTGCATGCCTTTCACAATAGAGTTTTAATTTCCACTCTTCTGAGCTACGAATGTTCATTCACTGCTCTGCTTTAAAACAGTTCACTGCGTTCTTCGCTTCACTGCATCTACTCTTTCCAACAACATAAGAAGGTGATTCTTATTTTTTTCAAAGAACCTACAACAAACACACGTTGGTAAAAATAAAGTGAGTTGTTTTGTTATTTTTCTCGTCTTCCTCCAAACAACACAATGCCACCAAAACATCTTCCGAGTGCAGAGCAGTGTAGTCAGAGAAACAATTCAAAAATTATCCACAGCAGATAGCCGGTGTTATGAAGGAAGATACGTAGATAAAGCATTTCATATTACATCTAGCAACTGTGGCCCCTGCTGCGATTTATCATGCCATGAAATCGTGTCCATATTGCACTGTGCTCTATCTCAGCCATCCATCAGCCTATTCTGCTTCTGGCAGCAGGAATATGCTGCCCTGGTGGCCATGGAGAGAACCTCCATATCATTTCTGTGCAGTGCTTCTCTGGTTGAAGACAACACAAACAAGCCGTTTTTGCACGTAAGAGCATGCTGAGGAAAATCTATGAATAAAAACATGGAGGGCTGCAAGGCCATGGCGTATTCATGTAAAATAGTTTCATTTTAAAACATCCGTGGATAAAAATGTTAATTGGCTCTTAGAGGCTTGAGTTTGTTTGTGCCAAATGTTCCAAATGTCTACCAAGGCTATCGCATACATTGAATCTGGAATGATTAGGATAAATACACGTACAAGTCTGACAAGAAAATACAAAGAAAACGTGCTTGAAAATAAAATAAAATAAAATGGAATCTAGATATTAAATGAGGTGTTAGTGATGCACTTGTTATATGCCACTAAGTGATGATGTATCCCCACACACGGCAGTACATCATTTGTATGTTACCAGCGCTTCCCCGTAGCATGTGTTTTCCTTCAGGTCCTCAGTTGGATGAGGGTGATGAAGGCTGCTGTCAGAAACATGTTAGCTCTGTAGCATGAGCAGAGTTAAAGCGCATGCAAATCACCTTCTGGATACCATCGTTCTTGGCATGACCCCAGACTATGTGTGTTTGTGTGTGTGTGTGTGTGTGTGTGTGTGTGTGTGTGTGTGTATCTATGTTTGGAGATACACACAGACACATACACACAAGGGACTATATTTTTGTTTGTGAGCTCTTTCTTTTTTTGTACTCATTATTTGTGCATCTGTGCTCATTTTTTATCCGTACCCCTTCCCCCCCTTCATACACACACACACACACACAAATATTCACACACACACGGAGAGGGTCTACACTGTGTTTGACATGGCAGTCAGCGGTCTCATTAGCGGCAGCAGAGACGTGCCTTCAACCGTCAGGAGTGTGTGTGTGTGTGTGTGTGTGTGTATGTGTGTGTGTGTGTGTGAGTGAGTGTGTGTGCGTGTGTGCGTGTGTGTGTGTGTGCTAGTACATCTGTGCGTGCGTGTGCATGTGAGTCATGTGTGTGTGTGTGTGTGTGTGTGTGTGTGTGCGTGTCGACATGTCATTCCAGACAAGGCTGTGATTCTCTGACGCCACGCTCTGTAAGGTGGGCTCTGAGATGCGCCTGGGCTGGGGGCGGGAGAGGTAGAGAAACACTGAGATAAAGTTAAGAGGAAGAGACATAGAGAGAGAGAGCGAGAGAGACAGAAGCTAAAGATACATAACATGGAAGAAAACATATGTATAGGAAAGAGAGAGAGCGAGAGAGATAGAGTAAAGAGGAAGGAGGAAGGAGGCTCTGACTTCATGCTGTAATGAGGGACATGGGTGGATGGTGCTGAGGTTAGGGTTATCGGGGGCCATCACAACATTTCTATCTGCAAATCAACCGTGCTGCGGTCACTGCGGCAGATCCGCATCTCCAACCAGTTGTCGTCAAGTCAATAGTCAATTTCAATTGACCTTCTGTCTCCTGAAAAAGGAGGAATGTATTTTTGTTAATCATGAATATATTATGTAATATATATTCTAATATATGATACATAGGTAAACGTCATGTTTTATATGTTCTCCTGTTGTGAAAAGTGAAATGGGAATTTGTGCGAAAGTTAATTGGAACTTCAGTGTTTAATATGAAGCGCAAAAAAGAACTCGAATGCAAAAAGGCGCTCAAACGCCAACTTACGGTTGCTTGTTTCCTAGAAGAACTGGCCGAAACAAAATTCAGCTAAATTATTAATGACTTGATCAGAGGTCCCGTACTTATTCGATGTGAGGGCAGCTTTCCTCTAGCTTTTACCCATTTTATGTGTGTATTTGGAATGAGCAAACGTACTTGACCTAAAAGTGTTGGTGTTAAACATTTTTGTTCAACTAAGCGTTGAAATGTCTCTTTGCCAGAATAGCACACGATAATTTGTTAGTTCACCGTTTTTAAATTTGGATTCAACAACTACACTAAATACCTTACCAATGGTTTGTTTGTGTGTGGATTGATTCTGTTTTACAGACTAAATGTGTGAAAACCAATTGTTTTTACACATTTTAAGTTACTCTTTACATGAAGCATCTTCTGCTTGCAATATTTCCATCCACGCTGTAGAATCTCTCTGGTGACACGAGCAAAAGAGAAGCAGTGTTGCTTGGCTTTTCTTCTGCTTTGAGGACTTGAATGTGCACACATGAATTCTTGAATACACTCTCTCTCATTAGTACTCTTCAGCATCTGCAAATGACCCTCCCGGGTATATGTACGACAAGCCAAAGAGATGGGTTAAGGAATAAAGAGCAAGAGAGCGCAAGGGAGAGAGAGAGAGAGGATGAGAATACATTACAGTGAGGAAGGGAACCAGGGGCGAGACAGCTTGCTTTGAGGAAGAGAGCTGTTAGCGGCGCTTTGCCCTGAGGGCTGAGCGACGAGTAGTCGCTGGGAGGGCCCACAAGGACCCGCGTTTGGCTCCCAACCTGAAGGGTCCTGTGTACCGCCGCGTTGCGCAGTGTGCAGCGCTTTAGAGGGATCAGTCTCCAACGCACCGCTAATTAAAGCTGTCACGGCTGTGCGCCTGCAGGGATAATGTTCTATTATTATAGTCATTTGTTTCAATTAAACGCTGGGTGATTTTACAATAGCAGCGGCGAACCTGTGTGAGTGAGCCATCACTCTAAACAAGATGGCTCCCGTCAGATCCCAGGCGGGGAAGAGATGGAGGAGGCTGGGAAAAGAGCCCCCGGAAACTCCCACAGTTATTGATCAGGATGCATTTAAACAAGCAAGCAGAGTCACTCTTCACTCTCAACAGAGTAAAGGAAATTATGTTTAAATGTCCATGAATCCACCTCATTAACTCAAGTACATTTAGTGTGAAGTATTTGACTTTGTTTTTCATTATGACTTCATGATGGCAATACTATACATAGTCACATAGCAATATGTAATCTTAAGCTAAAATTGCCTTGGTTGACTGTCAATGTCGAATGAACTGCATATCCAAAATGCAACACAAGCCCATTAACGAAAAACACAAATGCAAAAAGCACAAAACCAATGTAAAAGCCACAACCCAAATGCAAAAGCCACAACATAACAGAAGTAAGCATCAACGGATGATGACAATGAAGTGGACCGACTATTGCCAGCGGACTATCATTATATACTCATAATAATAGTCTGTCCGTTTCATTCTGCTCACTGCTCACTCCGTTGTGTTTTGTGTTACGGCGTTTGCAGTTGTGTTGTGGCAACACAGTTGTGTAATGGGGTTTGCAGTTATGTTCTGGCATTTGCGTTTGTGTTCTTTGTTATTGCGCTTGTGTTTTTACGCATAAGCACAGCGTTATGGATATGCAGTTCGTTGGACACATCTCAGCCACAGTATAAAATAGCGCTGCACTCAAATGTATTCCTTTCTTCAACGACCTTGACGGTACAATGTATTTTATCCAGTGCCGTCTCAACATTCTCCCACTAACAAGGTTTCTGTATCGCCTTACTATATGAGCATAATTTGTGATGTCACAAGTCAATTTACATGTTGTGCAATGATAGAACCTATCATTGAACAACATGGAATTGGAGGACCAAAGGTACAACTTCAAATGACATATTTACAGATTGTAAAGGTTGTGAATGGAATGCGTTAAGATGTTTGGAGTGTTAAACACACACCCACGTTTTTGACGGACCTGTCTGTTTGTGTAATTTCACTAGGCTGATTAATGGAGGAGAGGAGGAGAGGAGTTACCGAAAGCACCATTAAATATTTTGCATTAATTGCTTCTGGAGCTCTTTCAAAATAACTGGTATTCAAATATTTGGATAATATTCTGAATATAGTTTGTTATCTGCTGTAGCTGAAGTATAGCCTAACTGTAAAGTAAGTCCCTCTTCTGTCTGCTCAACCATTTACTCCTCTATTGATTATTTGTTCAGTAGTAAAAATAAATGACATATTTTAGTACTTTATAGCTAGACTTACGTGTGGCCTTTTCATTTAATATCACTACTAAGTATGTTTTTGTAACACGTTAACCCTCACCATGCCATAAGAATTTCACTGGTCAGAATGAACATGATAAACCGCACATATGATAATTGAACATATTAACGTTAAATAAAGTTAATATGTTTGGAACCTGTGGTATTAATGTAAAACAATACGAGGTAGAGGAGGTATGGTGGCTGCTAATCCAAATCATGTTGATGCAGTATGCTTTGGGACTGAATATAGTACAGGTTGTAGTCTTTGTTATTTTGTATGACATTTTTCATTTGAAATGATGATGATCATTATTTTACAGTCACTCAGATGGAAAGTTCATGAGGATCAAGTATTTAGTGGTTTTCTGACAAAAGATTCCGCTGTAAAGACTATTGATTTTAGAGGGCCAAGTGTTGCCTGCTCCTCTAGCAAATGCTGTCTGTGTTCTAAATGTGTTCTGAATGAAACATTTATAATCAAAGAAAAAACATACTTTTGTTAAAAGGACTCAGGTAAGAAGTATTTGGTAGTATTGGTTGTCATTGGCATAAGGCTAGCTAGCGAGCTACGCTAGCTTCTTCTGGTGCTGCAGCTGCACTTCGGCTCCTGAGCCTCTTTGCTCTTCCTCCCTGTGCTGTGTTGGTGAAATCCCCTTAGCTAAATCAAACGGTGCATGCAATCGGAGTGGCAATGAAAACAGTTTCAAAGGTAAGGTCACGGGGGTGCAAGAGGAACAATGGCTTTCTCATATTCCATCCCGCATGCAATGTGCTACACGTAATTGGAAAGCCTTTTGTTATTTGACTCCCATTTTACTATGATGTACAAGATGTGAATACAGACTTGGCAGGTGTAATGGTGGCAGAGAGGAGCAAGTTCAGGCCAAGTTTCCTGGCTCCACATCACAATTTAGGTCGACCAGAGGCTTGCTCATCACCAACCAAACAGCCATCTAGTCTAACTGTGGGCTAACCTCCCCTAAGAGATGGATTTTGGTATTCCGAGAAATTATCTCTCTCAGTCTCTCTCTCTCTCTCTCTCTCTCTCTCTCTCTCTCTCTCTCTCTCTTTCTATCTCTCTCTCTCTCACTCCTTTATTCTATCGACTGTTCCCCATTCATCTTTCATTTCTCCACCTCTGTGTCTCTTAATCCCAAATTTTGAAATTATAAGAACAACAATATGGTTGGTATTGTGTGATTAATTCAAGTTAGAATCAGGTTAGACATTCAGCAATCCTGAATGTGTACATTTGATACTGCATATTGTGAGGCAGGTAAGATCATGCTAAACTATGACTATGCATGGATATTTTACATAATGTTCACTGGCATCAAAATTATAGTGCCTTTCAATATTGACCAATAGTTTACACATGTACTATATACATACTGTATGTATGCATATTTGGTCACAATACAATATGTCTATTATATGCAACAGTACATCTCTGCTATAGACCAATAAGACATGTAATGACTAACTAAAGCCTGTTACTTAGTCTCAACACACACACACACACACACACACACACACACACACACACACACACACACACACACACACACACACACACATCAGCCCTCCCCCCTCCATTGGCTCACTATTTGGATGATGCTACGAGGCATTAGCATACAGTACCTATGGCAACCAGCAACCTTTGTCAGAATCTTTCAAAATATTTGTATAGTTGTCAGCCAGAGGTTTTATTTAGCTTAGATGTGATGGCGCCACCAGATAACTCATTACGCTCTCTGTCTTGCCCAGGTGAACACAACCAACTAAAGGCACTTAGAGGCATTTAAAAAGCACATTTGGATGACTTTTAGCCAGCAAATATCACTGTGTGAGTGGTTAGAATTATGATATTTAAACAGTTACGATATTCTGTGGGAATGGTTGCAAACTTTAATAGCTATGTAGGGCGATGTCTACTTTAATGTCAACTGTCTGGCTCTCTCCCCTCTTCACTTAAATAGCGCATGTATATCATATTTGCATCTTTTCTTGCATATCTCATATGCACTCAATGACTTTCCTAATTAAATGTGTAGTTTGGTAACAAAGCCGTTCATGCCGTTCTGTGTTTCATTAGTTAGGCAGGAACACTCTGCTCTAATAAAAAGGAGGCAGCAAATGAATTAGTGTTATGCAATATGGGGATGGATATAAATAAAAGCTAACTGATTGTGTACGCTGTATTTAATCAAGAAATACCATTCATTCTGTGTCCAATTTTGTTTCTTTAAACAATATGTAACAACATAATATACTTTCTAAGTGTTATAGAGGAAACCAATATTTGTCCCTCATGATTCTCCTGCTTTTTAAAGTGAGAGAGGGTGGGTGCTGATGTGTTTTCTAGCCATTGGGAGAGAACGCTACTGTCACCTCCAGAACTGTTCTCTCAATCTCTCCATTGTGGTTTATATGAAACATGCTGGAGCTCACGTTAAAGGTTGACAATTTCGCCGTGAGGCTGTTGCTATGGAAATACATCTGCTGTTTCTGCATTCATGTTTGATTAATTGGTTTTTTAATGCCGGTTCGTGTAAACCCTTAAAGAGCAGTTCCGTCGAGAATGGGGGGAAATTTATGGATTTCTATTTATTTTTCTTTCCCCCGTTTTTGGGGTTTCTATTTCTTTATTTTCTTTGCTGTTCTTTTTGTGTGTTTTAGGCAGAGGACTGATGGTGTTTTCAATTGTGATTGGAAGCTGGAGGTTGTAGTAGTTCTGGAGGTTAGAGCAGGGTTATTTCAAATGCAAAAGGAATGTCTTTGTTCACTGCTGTCTTTTGTTAGCAGCTGCTGAGCAAAACACAGAATCTTATGTCCTGTGAATATGATGTGTTTTCAAAGCGGACCACAGCCTCTTACAGCATTACTTTGCAGCACATTTTTTATTCCAGCAACCTATTGGGACCAATTATGATTAGAGACGCAAAGCCTTCATCTTTGAACCTCAACTCATGTTTATCAAGACCTCATATGCTGGGGCCCTTTCAATTTGATCTTTTTAGCACTGTGCTAATGTCTAATGTATTATTTAACTCATGAATGTTTAAGAGGCCTAATAAATGCTACTTCATCACTTTCTGATCTGTAAATTGCCAAACATTTCCATTTAGGCTTGCATTAAAAGCATCCTTTCGGTCCGTGTTCTGTGTCTCTACAAGAAGTGGAAGAAGAAAAACGCTTTTTGATCTCCCTAGTTCTTGTGGAAAATCTTTCGAGGTTGCTGAAAGTAAACTTGGAGTGTGAGGTTATCAGGTCTCTGGATGGCTGATGGGTTTTCCTCCATAAGTGTTCTTGATTAGTGGCTCTATCATCAGCCATAATGGCTGTTTTGTTTCCATCCACTGTGGAAAAGATACGCTCTGAACTTAATTAACAGCGCTGCCAAATTATGGATTATTTTTGTTCTTTCTTTCTTTCTCCCATTTTCTATTCACTCTAACCATTTCTCACATCTTGCTGAAATATAGTTGTTCTACGTGTGGGTAATGCAGTGTTCTCTTGTTCTGTTTTAAATCAAAGTGGTAACGTTAAACATTGGATGGGTTTTGAGTGGCTGTGGTCGGATTCGACATGTCCTAGGATAATTCATTGCTTGTGAGGAAACGTTTCATGTGTGAAGTAAGAGTGGACTGTGAAGTCAGAAGGAATTTGAGGGTCCCCACAGCAGTTTTACCTTAAATGTAATCCACAGTTCAAAGAGATTGTAGGCATGATAACAATTCCGTTATCTTTTAAATGTTATCTGATATCATGTCTCCCGCTGTCTAGTCCTAATTAGATAGTGACATATCGGAAATTCAATTATTTTGTCATCCAATTTAATCTGACTAAAGAAAATTTTCTCGGAAACAAAAAGAATACAGTAAAAGCATGAACATCCAAATGTACATGCATTTGGCTAATTGGCATAATATTTTCTTTCCTTTGAAACCTTTAAAATAGGTTAAGTTAGTAAATCTGGTATTTTTCTTTCACCCCAGATGCAGGAGATGGCTTTGCACCACCACCATCACCAGCAACAACAACACCACCACCACCTCCACCAGCAACACCACCACCACCACCCCGACGGCCATCATTACGACCCTACCCGTCACAACCCCTTACTAAACAGTTCCCATAGGATACTGGCCAACCCCATGAGCGCCCTGTCCCAGCTGAACCCCCAGCTCGGACGCGGCACCCTCCCCCACGGTTCCCCCTCTCCTCCCGGAAGTAAATCGGCCACACCCTCCCCCTCCAGCTCCAATCAGGAGGAGGAGAATGATTCTCATTTGAAGGTACTTGTGTGTGTTGCAATTTACATGTTTTCTCCTTTGGTTTCTGGAAGGGGATGGATAGGCAATGGCTCAGAATTTTGTATATGTTTTTTGTGCAGTGATTCACATGGTAGAGAGAGGGTATGGTTGGTGGCTGTTAGTTAGTGTCATCCAATTGATTAAGACATACTGTGGTTTGTTGTGGAGAAGGACATTTGTGATTTTCCACGTTTTATATTTGGTGCGCTGTATGCATTTGTCATCTGGCATTTTTTGGGAGGACTGGAAAACACTGTTGTGTATTTAGCGTGGAACCTATATTCTCATCAGTGATATTTTGTACAATGCCAGTATTTACACATTTCAAATCCCCTGCAGTGACTTTGGGATAATGCAACTTTATTTAAATGTTCCCTTGTGTGTCCAATATGGGATTGCTAAGAATATTTTTTTTTTTACAGTTGAATAAATATAGTTCAATTGCCATCCAGTTAGTCAACACATTTGCAGTGTAAGGAATAGACTACAAAACAATATGCAGTTTAAGATCTCAGGAAACCTTAAGGTATCCATACAACTATATCCACCAATACATCGTTCTGGCAGTGATTAATCCTATGTGTGATTTTAAACACATAGCATGTACATACATTCAAAATAGAATTTTACCAATTCATCAGTCACATCAAAGACATTCACATATGGCACTCTTAACATTCCCTGAATGGCATGAATATCGTTTTAGTTTTTTTAACTTGCTGATAACCTATCAAAACATTTACATTCAGCCAAAAAAGTCTGTTTTTCATCAGTGTGTAATCAAAGATTTAAAAAAAAGACCAGCGGCAGTTGTGTGGGGAGCTGTGGGCTCTGTGTTAATGTCCCTTTCAATTCATCACGGCTGCAATAGTTAATGCTGACTGCACATGTATTGAACACATGGTTCAAATAAAGTTTATATGGTTCACCTGGACAAATGTTACAAGCATTCTTCAGAGGACCAATCATGCACTTCAGAGGCTTGTTTGAAACTATAATGTAGACCTTAAACTGCTTTTTTTCTCCAGCCATATCATAAATCTTTTTTTGTGTCTGTGTGTATGTGTGTGTGTGTGTGTGTGTGTGTGTGTGTGTGTGTGTGTGTGTGTGTGTGTGTGTGTGTGTGATGTGTGTGCATACGTACATGTGCTTGTGTCCGTGGTTGTACCAGATCACGGGCGAGAAGCGGCCCTCCTCAGAAATGATGAAGCCCAAGCCCAAACCACAGAAGAAGAAAAAGAAAAAGGACCCCAATGAACCTACCAAGCCTGTGTCGGCCTACGCCCTGTTCTTCAGAGACACACAGGCCGCCATTAAGGGACAGAACCCCAACGCCACCTTCGGAGACGTGTCCAAGATAGTGGCCTCCATGTGGGATGGACTGGGAGAGGAGCAGAAGCAGGTAGCCATGTGAACCCAAATGGTGGCCATTGGACTATATTCACCCAGCAGCCATCTTGGCTATAAACGCTATCTGGGTGAGGGGAACTGAATGCATAATTAGTTGCCCTCACCTAGAAAGTGTTAAGAGCCAAGATGGCCACATAAATACTTACCATACCTATCATGAAACCATACCAGCAAATAATTTGTTTTTAGGTGAATAATTTATTTTAATAGAGATTGTGTATAAAGCATAGACACAGGTAAACTAGTGTAAGCAGAAATGTGTTAAAAGAAAATGAACGACTATTTCAAGGTTGGTGGATATCGCAATGTATAAATGATCATACCCAATGGTACATTCTTCTTAAACCACATTTTTGCCATTCCACACCAGCAAACCCAGCCAAAATAGTTGTTTTTGTTTTTTGTAAATGTTTGTCGTAACAAATGGTGTTGTGAAATGAATGTAATATGAGTCGGGTCTGATGATGCTGGTCACGGACAGACTCATATTTTTGGAATACGCAGAGTATCTGTGCACGCGCACACACACGCACACACCCACCCACGCACACACACGCACACACACGTGGACCGGTTGTCAAATAAAAGTACCTGTCTCCATGACAAAGTACAGCCCATTCTCCTTAGCCCCAACCACCGTCGCCTAGACCCTTTCTTGCACCAGTGTGTGTTTTTCTCTCTCTCTCTCTCTCTCTCTCTCCCTCTCTCTCTCTCCCTCTCTCTCTCTCCTACTTTATATACGCTGGACTTTGGAGGCCGTCTGTCCCTTTTATTTGCAGTTAATTTTTGCCACCTTCGCCGGGGCTCTTCATCATGAATCTTCATTTCGCCGCTGACACCCTTGAATGTGAATTCCTCATTTCCTGTCCTTTTATTTATATCTGTTGCCTGGTGATTTGATCATGCCGGGAATACAAGATTAGCAATTGCCTTGTCCTTGGTTTCGCCTCAAGGACATCTGCTACTGAAATGTTATTGTTTGTGCTTCTTCTTAACCCCTTGTTCACTGGGTTTCTTGCTACCACTTTGTAATGGTGTAGCAGCCACCGCGCAGGACCTTTGTCCTGGATGTAATTATTTCTCTCTGTGTCTGTTTCTCTATTTTAATCTGCAATTTCTTTATGTATGTTTATAATCCTTTCAGCTTACTGTCTGTCTATCTGTCTGTTTATGTGTGTGTGTGTGTCTTCCCCTCTCTAGCGCTCACTCTTTCACCATGCACATTGTCCTTCATACTATTACCAGCACATAGAGACTGGCTTACGAAAGGGTCATTCTACCCATCTTCTATCTAATATGTTACTGCACAACATTGTCTTCCACATTTAGTATCCATGAACTCGTGCTCAATTAAATGGCCTCACCTCAAAGACACATAATTAACCTGACATAACAATATTCGTATGGAATTAAATGTAGCAAAGCTTTCTTTATCTGCTTGTTTCAATAATACTATGGGGTTTGTATACACACAACTACTACTATAGCTGTTACTAAGAAACTTGATTGCTATTAATTTAAGTAGGATTGTCGCGTTCAAATATCCTGTTCAAAATGAGGTGTCATTGGGCCAACTACCAGTCACCAGTCTGCTATTGAATTTGCAATATTGAATTCCAATTCCCATGGCCCCTATTGGTTTTTTAACCAGTTTTGTTTCTTTCTATTTTATTCACGCCATTTGCACTGTAGAAAAAAGTTAATGGAGATTGCCTGGACAATACTATGAGTTTATTTGTTGAGTACAGTGGCTCTTTTCTGCCATCTGGTGGCCAGAAATCAATTAATGCCACTTTATTAGCTACTGATTACCGGCTATTGAAATATATAGTTTTATATGCATATCTACTATTTATCTTAACCAAAACATCAATCTCTTTGTTACCAGTATGGTGTATGAATTTGGTCTGGTGCATTGCTAGCAAATCATTGCACATGTTTCAATCTCTGAGATTGCAAATATGACCTATACACTCCCTCTGTTGGAAATTAGAGTTCTTCTTTAAACATTTTCAGAGTGTAGACAATACCCCCCAACCCCATTTCCCGGTTCCGGAGCTGGAGATGAATACTGTTGCTTTTAACATTGGCTGTCACATGGATTCTACAGGACTGATGAGGTGTGTTCCGTAATGTCAAAGTCAGACCTTGTGGAGCCATGCGGGAGCCCTAGAATGTAAACACAATCTTCCTCTTACAGGTTGGTTTGTTTTAACTAGAACGTGGCTCCTGCTTCCAATTACCTGTAGTGCATGTGAAGCTTTGCTGTCAAGCAGAATCCACATGAAAAGGCAGAAGGCTGCTCTGTGCGTGTTCTATGACTCTATTCTTTATCTCTGGAACAATCACAAGATTGGATGTTGTGATTTGAGTTCTTTTGTTCTTTTTTTCCTTTCCTTTCCTTTCCATTTTCTAATATTTTTTTGCAGTTGCTTCCAGTTCACGTTGGTTGTGTGCTAGTTTATATTCCAGCGCTGTAGTCCTTGAGTTTGAAAAGAACAAAGACTTTTATTTGTATTATTATTGTTTATGTTGAGATTTGATTCCTTTATTACGATGTTTTGGAGTCCATACTGTATTTAGCTTTTCAATTCCCGAAGGCGTTCTTCTTTGTGGTGCAAGATCAATGCGTTGGTTGGTTTGTGTTATCCCTCAAGGTGACAATGAGTTAAGGCTGCCCCAGAAATTAAAAACAACATCTTTCTTGTTTATTTATTTTTATTTTTATTTTGTTGCATTAGATCAGGATCAATTCTCAGGTTTTATTGCTAAGGTAGAGAGAGAGGGGGACAACAGTGCAAATAAATATAGGGACTGAACAGACTCTATTTTAATAGTGTCTGCTGTGTTTTTTATCACTTAAAGGTCAGAGATGGAACAGAAAAACACATGTCACTTTGTTTAAACAACGAGCAGTGTTCACTCTGAAACAGCTGTCCATGCTAACATTTTCAGTGTCCATCTACATCTAGGTCAGTTCATCTGCCTCTGTCTCCTTCTTTGTTTGTTCATGCTACTCTCACTCTTAATAGTTAGATGTCCTCTTGATACATTCCGCAATCTTGTCTAGTAAAGTCTATGTCGAGGGTAGTCTAGTCTAGTCCATTATTGTCTACCGATGTCTTCTAGTCATTCTAGTCTAATCCAGTCTAGTCTAGTGTTGTCTAGTTGAGTCTAGTCAAATCGATTCGAGTCTAGACAGGTTTGGTCTAGTCTAGTCTAGTCTTGTTTATGTCTAGTCTTGTCTAGTCCAGTCTTGTCTACTCCAGTCTATGACTAGTTAGTCTACTCTGGTCTTATCTGGTCTGGTCTATTCTAATGTAGTTTAGTGTAGTTAAGTTTTGTCTAGTCTCGTCGAGTGTATGTCTATGTCTAGTGTAGTCTATGTCTTGTTAGTCCACTCTAAGCCCATCTTATCTAGTCTAGTGCAGACTAGTTAAGTGTAGTGCAGTCTAGTCTCATCTTGTCTTGTCTAGTCTAGTCAAGTGTAGTCTAGTTTAATGTAGTCTAGTGTATGGTCTACTCTAGTGTTGTAGTCTTATCTAGTCTAGTCTATGTGTAGTTGGTGTTCTATCTAGTCTAGTCTAGTACTTCTCTTCTGTTCTTGCTTCTCTACTCTCCATCCATTTGAGCTATTCTCATCCTCTCCACTCCAGCCAACATGTCTGCATTCTCAAGTTATTTTCAGTCACCACACCGGCTTCTCCACCCACCGTTTTATCCCTCTTTCCTTTCTCCACCTCCACCTCCACCCCCTCACCCCCCCCCCCCCCCCCCTCGCCCCGCCCCACTAC
Organism: Lota lota; assembly: GCA_026745465.1. Lineage (NCBI taxonomy): Eukaryota > Metazoa > Chordata > Actinopteri > Gadiformes > Lotidae > Lota > Lota lota. The sequence continues at coordinate 88,304 of JACYXH010000008.1, read as the reverse complement.
TCTGGCTGGCTGGCTGTCCAGCCCCTCTCGTTGTGGGGGTGGGGGGGGGGGGGGGGGGGGGGGGTAATCGCTCCCTTCGGCGTGTCAGAGCGGGGGTCTGGGGGTTGGTTATTGTCTCCTGTGATTAACTGCTTATCAAACAAGAACATTTCATTAAGGTACAATTAGGGGCTAATTCAGGCGGGACAACCTCTCCGTGTCAGGATTTGCGATGGGAGGCATATGCTCTCTCTCTGTCGACCCCCCCTCCACCCCTCACCCTCCCGGCCTCACCCTCCCCACCTCGCCCTCCGCAGCTTTGTTATTTTTAATTCATCGCGACCTGGAGCCTCTGACGGCTTCAATTGCTAATGAATCTCCACTCACATTGGAATAATTAGCCGTCCTTAGGCAGGGTAATTTATTTAAGTATCCATCGCCACTGCCGCGCGAATCATTAGCTGTTTTAAATTAATTTGGTACGAATACTGTTGGGAGTGCTTTGGGTTTAGGGGCGAGCCACTCGCGGCTCTCTCAGTATTTAAGAAGTGAGGGGGGTAAGGTCACAACTTTATCTCTTTTTTTAGTTAGCCATTCATTTTCACACTATAGATCATTATTGTGAAAATGTAGGTGGGCACTTTTTGGTTTATTATCTTGGCAAATTATGTTTTGGCTTCATAATCGTATCCATTCTTTATTTAATAATAACAGGCTTGTTGTGAGGGGAAATAATACAGCTTTGAAAGCAAATGGTTGAGGGGGGGGATCATCGTCAAATCATCTGTCTATGTTGAGTCTTCAAAGATCAACCTACAATGCTTATTGTTCTTTTTTTTCCATGTACCTCTTTCAATGTGTTTATTAGTGTGCGTGTGTGTGTATTCATTTCTATTTGTTTCTAAATTTATTTTTGTATTGTGCATGATCGTGTCTGCGTGCACACGTGTGTGTGTGTGTGTGTGTGTGTCCCGTCAAGCCTGTATGTGCTTGTGTCTCCATGCATGCCTGTGTGTTCACTTTACATACACGTGTGTTTCCTCTGTATTTGTGTAACCGCTTAGCGCCTACCGGCCCGTGTGCAGCAGCACATGAATACTTAATGGTTATTCTACCCCAACTCTTTGAAAGAAAATGACCCGCAAAGCCGCAAACAGTCTCTTATATAGAAGATGGGTAATTGCCCATGGCTTTCACACACACACACACAAACACACACACTCCCAAACACAAACACACAAACACACACAAAGACATAAGCACACATATAGAGATACACACACACACACACACACACACATTTCTAAGTACTCTAGTGTTCAAAAGAGGGTATGAACTCTGAGTCCTCCTTAACGATTTAAGATTGATGGTTTCATTCAGAGAAGTTTGTTTTTTCCAGAATCAGAAATGGCAAAAGAAAAGGAGAGTGCGGGAGTGACACCGATGACATGAGGTTGCTTTCCCCATCTGCAGACATCATGAGAGCTTCATTGAGGAGGCTTTGGCTTGACTATTGGCTAATGCTTTTTTAGATTCAGGATTTTTGAATTTGTTATCTGAATGCTTGGGTGGCCCAGCAGCTTTTATTAGGATAATGAATGTAGGAAAGAAAACTAAAAGTAAATATTCAACATGAAAAACAGTGCTACGTCCCCTATTTAGCTTTGTGTTTAGATCAAATTCATTCTCATGGGTGGTAATCATGTTATTTTGCCTTTGTATGGTGGTCTACTTAACACACAATATACAAACACACAAACCCAAACCCATACTTACACATGCTACACTTTTTCTTTTTATTCCTATATATGTATCTGTTGTGGTATATAGGTGTGTGTATGAATGACATTAGGTTTCATTTACAAAACAGAGCCTAAACTCCGCAAAACGACCTACTTAAAGCAAGAATTGAAATTGAAATGATCACCCTGTGTAACACACTTACGCATACACAAGAACAAATATCACAGGGTCACAGAATAGGCACACTGTGTATCCAACAGTCTCACATGTGTTGTGTGTGTTTGTTTGTGTGTGTGTGTGTGTGTGTGTGTGTGAGGTCTGTGGGGGTCACTTCAGTTTCTGACATAACCTTGTAATAAAGCATTATTGTTGTTGTTGTTGATGTTTGCTCCTGCAGGGCTACAAGAGGAAAACAGAGGCTGCTAAAAAGGAGTACCTGAAAGCCCTGGCCGCCTACAGAGCCAGTCTGGTTTCCAAGGTAACCACGGGGGTCATGTCTTTGATATACATGGGTCAGCGGCGATATCAGGGATGATGAATTAGATGGAGACTTTCTCTCCCTATTATATACCTGGGAAAGGGCCGCTTGTGCATTGGAGAAGGGGCAATATATTTGTGTTTGCCTGTGTGTGTTTTTGTGTGTGTATGTGTGTTCTTTTATGTGTTTATATGTGTGTGTGTGTCTGTGTGTATTTTTTGTGTGTTTAGATGTGTGTGTGTGTGTGTGTGTGTATGTGTGTGTGTGTGTGTGTGTGTGTGTGTGTGTGTGTGTGTGTGTGTGTGCGTGCGTGCTCAGAGGAGAACTGTGAAAATCAGCCCCTAAACACAACCCAGTTGATGCCTGGAGTGAAATGAAAAGGGGTTACCACATATGTTTATGGTTGTGTGTGCATGCATATGTGTATATGTCTGTGTGTGTGTGTGGGTGTGTGTGTGTGTGTGTGGATATGTGTGTGTGTGTGTGTGTGTGTGTGTGGATGTATCAGCCTGCTCATGCACCATGTGCAGGTATACGTGTGTGTTGCAGAAATGGACATTAGCAGGTGTTTGTCCTTGCAGTGTGCCCGCCCTCCCTCAGTGGGCTGCGTGAAGACTAAGGCTGGCTCGCTTAAACGCCCATTGTTCCTCCTTTTAGCTCCAGGTTACCCAAGTTGAGCTCTGAACACACTTCTCCGTACTTCTTTTAAACAAACGCACACACGGACGTGTACACAGTTATGTTTTTTCTTCTTTTCACTCATCATTCCATCAGCTCCAGTGCTCCATGCGTCTACTTCCATACTGTTGTCTGTCACATAACCCCCCTAAATGGCATTAGCATATGGCAAGCTCCTCCCCCTTCCTCCCCGACCCATTACATCACACTTCCTGTCATGCTCACACGGCTGAAAACAAGCACCTTGATTAGCCATGAATGCTTAATTGATCAGCCTCTTCACCGCGGCGCACTTTCAAATAACGATTATTCTCATCACTTGTCTTGTGTGCAATTAGACATTCATGTCAGGATTCTTATGCCGAGGGTTGATTGTAACTGTATGTTCCTAGATTGGAAGCCATTCAACAAGGAAAAAAAGTGTCTCACAGAATTAAAACTAGTAAATATCACACTCTCACTCGCACTTTCAATGGCAACTCATCTCGGCGCTATTCGCTCAATCTTGTGACTCCAATTTTCTTTAACTCGCCCAAGAGGGGGGTCTTTCAGAGTGAATGGGGGTAGTTGGTAGTGGAGGTAATTGGTGCCTCATTTAGAGGAATCGCAGTTTCGGTTTGCACCTGTTGCCTTTTTGTTTCACGACACGGCCGGTGTGTTTAGGAGGAAGCAGAAAAGCCCTTTGTTGCTCATTTGTTTCTCATTAGCTTAAAAAAAAAGTCCAATGAAGGAAAAGAAAAAAACATTACGACTACCGTCAATGTAAATAAGATACGATTTTGCCTTTGTGCTGATTAGCATATGAACAGAACGATCCGGTATACTGTATGCTACGTATTGCCATCATCCACACATCGCCTTGAAACCATATAGGTGCACAAAAATTCACCAACACCCCGCACCCCCCACCCCACACACACACCTACAAGATGTCCCTCCCTGCCTCAATCATTCTTTCTCCTCTGGCGCGAGCAAATGTACCCCCCCCCCCCCCCCCCGCCCTACAACCTACCCCTCCACCTCCCCCCCACCAACTCTCCTACCACCCCCCGCCTCACTACCCCTCCCCTGCCCAACAACCCTCCGCACCACACCCAACACCCTTCGAACTTTACTCGTCTGCTCTGCTGGTTCTTCATAACTGATCATTTTACTCTCTCTCCCACCAGATAGAGAGAGAGAGAAAGAGAGAGAGAGAGAGAGAGAGAGAGAGAGAGAGAGAGAGAGAGAGACAAAGAAAGAGAGAGGGGGAGAGAGAGAGCGAGGGATGGCTGTGGGGGACATAACTGTATGGCAGTCACGTAATGTCCCGTCTGCAGAGCTTGACAGTTAATGTGAAGGAACAGGACTTATTGGAAACACGTGATAAACATAAGCTAACTGGAGAGAGAGAAAGAGAGAGAGAGACAGAGAGAGAGAGAGAGAGAGACAGAGAGAGAGAGAGAGAGAGAGAGGAAGAAAAGGACAAGGTGTGGATGGGTGTGTGTGGATGTGTTTGGTGTAGGTTACAAGGGTTTGAGTGATCGCATATGTGTGTGTGTGTATGTTTATGTCTATTTGTATATGTGTGTGTGTGTGTGTGTGTGTGTGTGTGTGTGTTTTTGGGACGGGGACACCTGCACGAGCTTATCACGTCTGACTTAGTTCTAATTATATCACCCATTATTTGTATGCAATGTGTAGGATAGAGCATGCTCCTTCATTATGTGGCTTCATCACAGTGCATAAAGTCACGTGACGTGTGTATTGTAGTGTGAAACGCACATGTTCAGCCACGAAAAACAGAATGCAAAGTAAAAATGTCAACAACAAACAAAAATGTCATTGAAAAGCATCTTTGTCTCCGCGACCTGCAGACGTATAACGACCCAGTGGAGACGAAGAGCAACCAGACGGGCCAGCCATCGCCCCACATGCTGCCCGCTAACCCCCCCCTCTACAATGTGCCACACCCCCCCCAGCCCTCCTCCCCGTACCTGGGGCCCGGAGCCTTCCCCCTGGCTGACCTGCAGAGCTACCCAGGCCACGTCCCCCGCCACGCCTTGTCCCGGACCCTCAGCCAATCACAGATGCTGCCCAGCATTAGTGCCTCTCCCCCTTCCTCCTTCCAGATCAGCCCCCCCTTGCACCCCCACCAGCAGCTTTCCCTACACCAGAGCTCTCTGCTCAACCAGCCTATCCGCATGCAGCAGGTCCAGTCCCAGCCAATCATCTCCCACCAGATGGGGCTGCAGCCCTCCATTCACTCTCCACCCCCCGGGCAGCAGGTTCGTGTCATGCAGTAATTCAGGGAAACACTTTAGGAAACTGGAATAATTTTGGATTCAGTCTGCATTGATGGGAAATTGACGCTCTCTCCATCTATCCCTTTATTTTCTCTTTTTCTTTCTCACTCTTTATTTCTCTCTCTCTCTCTCTCTCTCTCTCTCTCTCTCTCTCTCTCTCTCTCTCTCTCTCTCTCTCTCTCTCTCTCTCTCGCTCCCTCCCTCCAGAGTTTCTCCCACCTCCAGTCGGAGTACCAGAAGAGTGTTGGGGGATCTCAGTCTCCAGGGGCCCCAGCTCCAGGCCCCGGCCCCGGGGGTCCTCAGGCCCATGACTGGGATGGTGAATACTGCAATCGGGAGTGTGGCAGCCACTGCAGGTTAGCACTCACTGTTGACCTTGATTTTTATGACTATGATACTTACTATGATACTAATTTAAAGTAATGGTATCAAATATCTTGGCCAATTAATGTGAAAAAGTATGTTACTATACATCTCATATCTCACATCTCATACGTCAGCTAATAAACTCAAGATTGTAGGGGCGTGGTCTGAATCCCTGCCCTTCTTGCTGTTGCTCCGAAACGCAGTAGCTCATTACGCTGCATTTTCACTGTAATATGAGTGTTCAGTAATTGGTCACCCACTTGGATATGTAGCCAGGAAGGTAAATAGACTCCGACCCATTAAATGGGCTTGAAGGAATAGAAGGACATTGATTGACTGAAATGATGTGAGATTGCAATGGATTTGATGGAATATCATTTTCTGATGCCTAATGCACACCTTGATAATCCTTAATAACATACATTATGGATTGCTGTTGTTCATTATTATTCATACAATTCATACAAAAATATTCATAACAAATCATAAAAAGATATTAAAATCTCTGTAATCTTAATATTTGAAAATACATTAACAAAGAAGGCAACAATATCAAAAACACTCCACTGCCATCTGGTAATGAAAAACCTTCATATAAAAGAGAAGGTTTATTTTGTTGAGTTATGTCGTTTTGAATGTGCTGGACAGATATGGTCTTATCATAATCTCCTGAAGATGGGGAGTCCCTTGAAATCATTATAAATCCATGGCAGCAGCAGTCTACCACTCCTTTAAATAGAAGTGTTGAAAACTTGTCAGCTTGATTCCAGTGATGCGAGGCAGGACAGCTGGAGAGATGATGGTGAGATAATAGAGCTTGTCATGTGACAAGCAGAAACAGACAAATAAAACAGATGTTTAGTACAGAAGGCTTTCACTGTGTTTGTACTTCAAGCCTCCATCAATATGTAGCATTTAGAAAAGAAAGAATTACCGATTGGCTACATTAAATTTATAATTTCTTTAATGTGCTACGTTGCCATTTGAAGTACGGTCAACAAGGAGTCTCAAATGATCACCAAAAGAAAGAAAGGGAAAAGGTGGGAAGAAACAAATAATCAAGGATTACACATTTTAACGTTAGCTTGTTCAACTTCTCCCATCCTCCAGCGGCAACATGATAGCCAGGGACAAGCCACTCTACCTCACCTGAAGCAGACGAAGCAAGGAGAAGACTGTGGGCTGTCAAACACACGTGTACAACCACGACACCTCCACCACCACACTGAGGAGTCTACTGTCAACCACCACCCCTCCCCCTCCTTGTCCCATGCCCACCCTCGCTCTCAGATAGACACACACACACACACACACACATGCACGCTCGCAGGCACACACACACACACACACACACACACACACATGCACGCTCGCAGGCACACACACACACATCCACAAATGCACCTGCATCAATGCAGGCATACACAGACCTACATTCTACCTTTTAAAAGACCACCATCCAAGACTCCCCCATCTATTATTATTATTATACATTTTATTATGATTTCCTTTCTGAAAGGGACATGCGACCAGAGGGTTTAGTTGGTTTCCTTTGTATCAATAGATGACTACTGTCTGTACCACTTAACATATTGGGGGGGGGGGGGGGGGGGGGGGGGGGGATCTTGTCTCGCTGTTTCAATTTCGCCAAGCACTTATGGAGCCCCCCCACCCCAAGTCCCCAGCTCCCCCATGCCCACCTACCCAGTACAGGCCAGGCGGCAGAATACTCCTCCTCTGTCTCCCTGTGAGAGTCAGCCCCTCAGGGACCCCCCCCCCCCCCCCCCCCCCCCCCCCCATCGAGCTTTAATTAGAATGAGAAGAGCGAGAGTTAAAAAAAATACAATTAAAAATAACCTCTTCTTTTTCATCTTCTTTAATCTTTTTTTAATTTCCTTTCGTGTTCTCCCTTTTGTTGTTGCTGTTGTTGTTGATGATGATGATGATGATGATGATGATGTCGTTGTTGCCGTTTTATTTATTCCTAGCTTGCTCTGTTGTTCCTTTTTTTATTATTTCGTTCTGTTCTTGTTGCAGTATTTTCTCCCTTTGGTTTTGAGCACTAAGCGCCGGGTCCTTCAGTACTTTAGGGGACCGTGGGGACGACGGGAGGAAGAAATAGAAACAACACATAGCAAAATAACAGAAACCTTTTGTAATATTTAAGACCCGCGAGGTCTGCGGAGCGGTCACAGTGTGATTGTAAATATCACTTTTACGGGATCGAATTGGGAAATTTGGAAGTTCGGATAGCTCTTCTTTAATGTAACATGTAATTCATCAGTTTGAATCTCAAAAATATATATTGTGTGTGTCTGCCTGTGTGGTGTGTGTGCTTGTGTGCATGTGCGGATGCATGTGCATACAAGAACGCAGGGTATAGCTGGAATCACTGCGTTCATAACATGTGTGTGTGTGTGTGTGTGTGTGTGTATGTGTGTGTGTGTGTGTCTGCGTGCGTGTCTGTGCGTGAGCGCGCGTGACGTGTCCATATATGTCTGTTCTCCCGGCACGTGCACGTGCATGCACGTGTCAGTGTTTGCCGGTCGCTCTCGGAGTCTCTCTTGTGAATTTTAACAGCCTTGTGCAGCTGGATTTGAGAGGAACATTTCACACACTCAATCTTGCATTAAATCTGTGCTCACTGGTGTGTTTTTTTCCAATAAAGTTCAATCTCAAACTGAATACAGAATATGTGTCCTTCAGATCATTAAATGAAAGGAGTCAGATGAGCGATTGAAGTGACAGAGAGAGAGAGAGACAGAGAGAGAGGGCATAAGATAAAAATATGAGATAAAATGAAAGAAATAGTGGCTTGCCTCAAACCCCCCCCCCCCCCCCCCCCCCCCCCTTTTTCCTTTTTTTTCTGGTCATGAATGTCATTTTCTTTACCTCTGCAACATGTGGAGGGGATCTAGTTGGATATGTGAATGGAAGCATCTCAAACCACATTACAGTGATTTCAACTTCTAGAAGATTTTTAAAGTGTTCAGTTGTGTTGATCTCACCTTTTTTGTGAATAATATAAATGCGTTTTGCTTGACTGTTTATTTTTTTCAGACAATAGCATCCTTTCTGTTTTAGTTTTTAATGGAAAGTTCACAAACAAGTTGTCTATAAACCTGCCAATTGTAGTTGTTTTATTTGTAAAGCCAGTAAATATTTTAAATGGTTATCAAACGATATCATTATTTTGAAAGATTTGTTGGTAGTTGTCCATCAGCCAATTTCCTTATTTATGAGATAACTGAGATATTTTTTGCCTCTAACTATGGATTTAATTTAATTTTTTGTTTTTTGGGGGTTTGATAATGAATATAAAGTTCACAATGCTAATGTTTTCGCTTCATTTCGTTTTACGTTTCTCAGCTGCTGGTCGCTTTCTTTCCAGGCCAGCAACATCAGTTTGTGTCACAATGCTTCTTTATTTTGAATCTCGGTAATAAAAAAGAATAAAAGTTGAAAAACTCAGATCTCTGCTGCCTCTTGATTTGACTGTAGCCATCACAGCACTCCACTCTATGAAGGATCACTCTTATTTTCATTCAAAAACATGGCATCCTAGCTTTGAAGGGATGTGCCACCACAAACACTCAGTCAGAACATGCACCTCACAGTGTATTTGCACTTCAAAATGCTCCACATACTGCACATCTTTATTTTTAGCTGACAGGGGACGGGGGGGGGGGGGGGGGGGGGGGGGCGCTACTGGTATTAGTTAATTAGTCGTGGAGACAGTGTGTGCCGCAGCCAACACACTAGTGGCTGCCAGTAGACTATCTTATTCAACAGCAGAGCAGATGCGACGAGACGTTTACTGTGCTTGTGACCGTGGTGCGTCGTAGGCGTATTGTGTGAGATAAAGAAGAAGCAGAAGAAGAAGAAATGCATGGCGCACACAAAACTCAGGCAGCCGTCCAAATACAGATTTTACCCCAATTGCACACAAGTCAAGAAGAAGCGAGTGCGATTGTAAGAGAGGAAGTGAGAGAACGAACGAGTAGGGAAGAGAGAAAGAGAGAGAGAGAGCGAGAGAGAATGAGACCGTGAGATGGAACTGTCACGACCATTCCCTTCCATGTTTTATTCATTCTCCGCCTGCCTTCCATCTCGTTTTCAACAGTGTTGAATTGGCAAACAGATCATTATTGAACAATTGGGAAACCTGCCACTTTGTGATATGATACACATTATAGGAAAATCACAGTCATACATTCTAAATGCAATGCTAGATAAAGAAGGCTTTGGGTGCAACAGTAGACGCCTGGCCCGAATGTTTGTTTGTGTATGTGTGTGTGTGTGTGTGTGTGTATATCTATATCTATATACATATATATATATATACATGTGTGTGTGTGTGTGTGTGTGTGTGTGTGTGTGTGTGTGTGTGTGTGTGTGCACGTGTGTATGCATGTGTGCATATGCGTGTGTCTGTGTGCATTTTTCTCTTTCAGTGTCTGTGGTTGCGGCTGGGTAACAGTAACTTCTGTACGTGTGTGTGTGTGTGTGTGTGTGTGTGTGATAATGTGTGTGGGTGGTTAGCCTCTTTGTCTCTTCCACTCTCTCTGTCTCACTCTCTGCCTATCTCTCTCTCATTATCACACACATACATACACGTATATGTACAGGGATATAGCCAGGGACACACAGAAATCATGCATCTCAAAAGAACTCAGTTTCACCCGAAAATTGGTGTATGTTCAATGGATGATGGTGAAAGGTATCGGCGATACAATGTCTGCGATATCAACATGTTTTATCGCAGCCATTGGATAAAATAAATTAATGCAATTTGTTTTTTGGCCTTATATTCTCATAACTCTGACGTAAGAAGAGTTGTTGTTTTGGCAATCTCATTTATACTATTTTTACATTCCTGGTCAGTATTTTTCGCACAAGAGCATCAGCGGAAAGCGGGCCGTTACATGAACCTGCTCATCCTTTAACTTGGTTTCACAACAAAACTGCCACCACATAAGAAAGCTGCTAGCTCTGTGGTGAGCAAGTTGTTGCACATTTAGTCACAAGAGAATGTGATTAGGCTCATGCAGTTACCCCAGATGCAAAGGCCTTTGAAAGACCAGCTAGCAACAGTCAGACAACACTTTTCTTCTGTTGAATTTTTGGTTCTGTGGTGAGAACATGGCAGGAAATGTAGGTGGTTTCAACAAAAAATTACTTTAGATATGACTGCTGAAAGTCATACCATTTTTTTGTTCATGATGATTACCGAATTAGGGTTTCTTGTAACTTCGATTTATGTTAAACAATTATTAAATTTAAAAAAATTAAAGGTTGGCTGACAATTGTGACTAAAAAGACAAGGCTCATCAATGCTCAGGATTTGTCATAGGTGGTGTTTTTGTATGTGAATCTGTAATCCATTTAGGATCATAGTCAGATTTGGATTTTTTGTTAAAGAAATAAAAACAAATGTACAGCAACATTGATAGGCATGCATACCATAGGCTTATATCAGCTCAACATACTGTGTATATGCAAGTTCAACACATAACCAACTTTTTGTTCTTGATGTTCATATGGGGTCATGAAGCTACACTGCATATGCAAGACACACTATAGTTTTACCTATTTATTCATCCTTCATATCCGGATTGCCCATTAAACACTTAACATATTGCAATGAGAGCCAAGGATTGCAAAGTATCTCTCCCCTTCAACACATAATGAAACTTCAGGTGGTGCATTGCGTGTCTGAATTTCTCCACAAACTCTCATCCATTGCTTTGTAATGTTTCGTTTTATTCTAATGTTGAGGATGATTCAACAGTAAATTATCACTTCCAATCCCTAAATACGATGACTAAGTTTCCAGACTGTAGGAAATGTCTGCTAATAAGTGCTGAAGTAGCAAGACAACAGACCTCAAACTGCTAATCTCATCTAAACTAATCTAACCTAACACTAAACTAAACAAATCAACATTAAACTAAACTAAACTAAACTAATTTAATCAAATCTATACTAAACTAAACTAAAGTAAACAAATTGAATCTACACGTAACTAACCTAACCTAATCTACAATAAACTAAAGTAATCTAATTTAATGAATGCTAATCTTAATCTTCACTCAACTAATCTACACACTAAATTAACTAATCTAAACTAAACTAATGTAACCTATTATATGGTTTCTTAACTACTGTACACTATCACATCTACAATAAACAAATCTAATCTACACTACATTTATCTAACCTAATTTAAACTAATCTAATCTTCACTAAAATAAAATAAACTAATCTAATCTACACTAAACTAACCCAACCCTAACCTAATATAATCTACACTAAAGTAATCTAATCTAATCTAAACCAAACCAATCTAATCGACACTAATTGTATCTACACTAAACTAATGTAACCAAATCCAACCTACACTAATCTCATCTAAACTACTGTACTGTACTATTATTCCACTAATGATTCTGTTATCTATGCCATTTTGGAACAGGATATTCTAAAGGTTATGTACTTCCGGCCGTCATTGGGATTTTACCTCTATTAATATAGAAAGTGAGATGGGGAAATGCTGATGCATGCATGTTCATTCTGTATGGATATGTGGAAATGGTGGTGGAGAACAACAAGAAAATGGAGGTTGGAAGAAACTTGCTCAGCAAAAAAAAAGACTTTTATTTCTCATTCTCTCTCCATCTCTCTGTCTTCGTTTGCTTTATTTATTTTTTCTATTCAGCAGCGGTTGTTAAATCCAGTGCCCACCCCTGTACTCACTTACAGAGGAGCTGAATAATAGTGCCTGCTCTCCATATTCCTCCATCTTTGACTGGGGTTGACGTGAGTCAGATTAAGAACCACAAAAACATGCAAAAAAACGATATTCTCACTGCCAAGCCCCACTGCAAAGTCATGGTCACCTTTCCATTGCTTGTGAAATGCAGCTTGTGTAGCGATACAAAAACAACTGCCTTTACTTTGGATAATAAAAACAAGTCAATTCAAGTGGAATTCATTGTTTCCTTCTTTCTTTGGGGAAAATGTTCTTACGTCACTCTTACATATAAAATTGCATAATTCACAACTTCCATTAACTGAGAGGTAGAAAGTGCTAGAATTACCCCAGCAGATGTTTGTGACACACATAATTTAGCCAAACTGTGAACATGTAACTCTGAAAGTATTCAACTTCAATACGTTTTCAACTTGCTCACAGCTACGTTAAGCCATTGTTGTAATTGTTGGATATTTGTATGTATGCACAAAGTTGTATCACAATAGTATGCATTTGACGTAGTAACCATGTTTTCTGTAGTGGCTTGATCACGACCAAATAACATCAAATAAAACACTCAGTCACTCCTGTTAGGCAAACACAGTTTCTGAAATTAATTTTCAATCTCAAGTGCCAGTGAGTGAACATGTACAGTATGCCTTCAGATAAGTTCCCCATTACACAGCAGTATGTAGTCTCTTCTACAGCTCAGTGCATTTCTTTACTAAACTCTCACAGCCAGTTGGATCTAAGAAGAGGGAATATGGAACAATTTGCCCTGCATTTCTGAATGACAGCACTTGTCTATGACAATATTCCGACCATATTTAGATTTCAATAGGATATACAACATTAAGTGGAGTGGTTTTGATTACAATTTCCATATTTCAAATTCAATGTAAGTCTCTAGTCTATAGTAGTTCTATAGAGTTCTCTATCTTCCCCAGATAATGCTTTATTTGTGTTTGGGTGCACACACCTTCATTAAAAATCACACACACACACACACACACACACACACACACACACACACACACACACACACACACACACACATGCACACACACACAAGCAACCATTGATACACTGAGAACAGAATATATTCCGTTCTATTCAAACCCCTATATCATGGGGGCACATGGGGACATTTTCTCTTTAAGGATGCGTCAAGAGTCAAGCCAAACTTTTCAGATTTCAAGTCATTAGAGCCACATGAAATTCCACTTGTTCCCATGGTAATACGAATTACCAAGGATAAAAACAGTAAACAAATGTTCAGTGCGCTATTCGCACACCAGTGAAAGACAGTTCAAAGGTTCACATGCGGGCCTAGTTGTTGTGGTACATATCAGGTCTAAAATGTCTGTCAGTGTCGGGGATTTTACCTTCAAAGTAAATAAACCAGAAGTAATAAAGAGGAAATTTCCATGACTTTTGGGCAACTGGACCAACTTAAGAACACTAGTCCATGTTGGGTATTATAGTATTGTCTTTGTGTTGTTGCAAAGCTAGAGTGGATTTAAATGGACAAGGAAAACAACCATATGGTTAAACAAGATATGCATTTCATCGCATATGAGAACAATGTGCTTAGATAGTAATTAAAGCACTGAACATATATAAAACCCCATCCCAGAATAATAATTATGCATAATATAAGAAAATACATATTTTCTTTGATTATATTTAATTTAATAATGATTCAACCCTTATGGAAACACTGTTGTTCATCATGTATTGATTTCTATAATTCCATCTGTTTACCATGAAAAGAAAATGACTTAAATCCTATTCCCTCCTCTCTCTCACACCCACATACACACTGTTACCATCAAAACCCATTCCCTGCTTTTCATTCACCAAATAAAAGAAACAGGATATAGCATTCACTCCACACAGAAGCAATTTTCATACATTTCCTTACTGGATTATCAAATTAATGGAAACTGCTCAATAAGTGGTGAGAAATGCTTTCCACCTAATTCAATTAGTTTATTTTTTTCTTTTTTTCTTTTTTGTCTTTTGTCTTTTTTCTTCTTTTTTCTATCCGTGTTTGTGTTTGGCAGCCGCCATCTGTTTGCCTGCGACCAGCTCTATTAATAAGCTATTCTGATTGAGATGGGGCTCTATTCCAGCAATGGTTTCTCACCTCCTTCTCTCTCTCTCTCTCACTTTGTCTCTCCCTCTCTCTCCATCTCTCTCTCCATTTCTCTCTCCATCTCTCTCTCCATCTCTCTCTCCATCTCTCTCTCCCTCCTTCGCTACACTCACTTGATTGTCATGGAAATCATCAGTAGTGCCAGAACAGAGACAAAAGAAGAAGCGTTTGCGTACACCTGAGCCAAAATGAACAGAACTGTAGTCTAATTATGAAGGGAACAATTAAGACTGTGCATATTTATTGACAAGGGAATCCACACAGTAGCATATGCTCATGAATAACAAAAATGGGAGACAGAATGGCAGAGGAGGAGAGAAAAATATGATGTGTGACTATATGATGTCCTCCAGCAATCCATCCACAGAAAAACATGTAAATGCTTTGTCAGTTATGTGGGGTGATATTCACAGGAAAAAGATGGTGGACACTGACTAAATGTTAATATGTTACATGTTTGCACACGTTGATTGTTTTAACGTTAGTTTACCCACGATATGCTAGTTTTCATAATAATAAGATACCACTTTGTGTCTGATTGATGTTGTCTGATTTGTCTGATTGTTGCATACGAGTGGAGGCTTTTCCACCGGCTACTGTAGACAGCGCTTTCCCAGCTCCTTAAGAACAAGGAATTCCAATCCGGGCTTTGCTCAGTATTCTGATCACACCCCTCTCTCCTCCAGTAATACAAGTCTACTTTAAAATTCATAACTACATTTGGAAAGAATAAAAGGCTGCCCTGATGGAATATTTCCGAGGAGCTTACTTGAGCGAAAATACAATTTGCTTTGGCATATTTAATAACCCTAACCTGGCTCTTTAAGACATACAGTAGTAATAACAATACAAAAAAAATGTAGGCATGAAAGAAAAAAAAACGTCTAAGCCATGCCTTGGCATGAAATGACTAGCTATAATTTCTGCCTCTGGGAGAAGGACTAAGAAAGGGGGATGGAGGAGGATTCAGAGAGCGAAAGAGAGAAATAAAGAGAGAGAGAAGGAGGAGAAAAGAGAGTGAAAGAGGCCTCGTCAAACTTAGAGCAAGACAGTTAAAGCTCAGCTCTCTCATTGTCCCACCTTTTCTATTTTTCTGTTTGATTTTTTTTTTCATCATGCCTGAAAGGCATTTTGAATTGGATCAAACATCCCTGATTGATTAAGCCCCGGGATGAATGACTCTGTTGAAGTCTCCTGCCGTGTACATATTTGACATGGCTATAGAGGAGTTGATGTTGAAGTGATTGGATAGGTTGCTTCTTCATAAGGTAATACTTCTGGCTGCCATGTCGGGGGCTCGGAGCGCGCCTGTCTACCTTGACTAACTGTCGCCCATTGTTCTGTATGCTCTGAAAGTCGAGTTTGAATCCTAGAATGCCTCTCTTTAGGAAGAGGAACACAATGGGGAAGAGAGGGTGAGAAAAAAGGCAACATGGCTTTTCCCAATTGGAATAGGAATTGCGTATAGCTCAGGCCTCGGTGTTAATCTCTTGCCCTCTTTTTCTCAGTTGTCCTGTTGTGTTTAGAGAGAGAGAGAGAGAGAGAGAGAGAGAGAGAGAGAGAGAGAGAGAGAGAGAGAGAGAGAGAAAGAGAAAGAGAGAGAGGGAGAGAGAGAGATGATATGGGGCGAGACAGATAGACAGGCAGAGCAATGTAAAGATTGTGCATGTGTGAAATAAGGAGAGAGAGAGAGAAAGTTAGTGCCTTTGCATGAGAGAGTGAGAGAGAGAGAGATAACTATTGTGGGACGTCCTGTTCAGAATTAGGTCATCTTCAATCAAAGCTTGACTGCTCTCTTAACACACTCTCTCTCTCTCTCTCTCTCACTCTCTCTCTCTCTCTCTCTCTCTCTCTCTCTCTCTCTCTCTCTCTCTCTCTCTCTCTCTCTCTGTCTCACTCATATATTCTCTCTATGGCTCCGTTTCTCTCCCTCTCTCTTTCTCCATTCCACTCTCTGTATCTCCTCTCTTTCTCTCCCAAGCACCATTCTCCTCATTAAGAGGAGATGAAGTAGTACGGGGAGACAGAGACCCCTACTGCTCAAGGCGAGAAATCAATATACTGAAAGGCCTAGTTTCCACAGTACCTCCTAATGCTGTACTGCCACCTATCTGTGTTAGGACACACTGCAGGTTAGCGTTAAAACAATAGTTTCCTCAAATTCTGTGACACAAATCAATAATTGTTGAGAAACGGTAATATTGGAAACAGAAGAATTGGAAGATACATGTAGAAATTATATAGTTTTTAAATGACTACCCCATACATACATCATTGCATTAATATATATTATGTTCCATAACTAAATGCAGTAATGCAGCACAGTAATGCTAAGTTACGCAGGTAAGTGTAATTAGTATGACAAATGTATCTGTATTCTTAATGCACCAATTTGAATTTACATACACAAGCCTGCTATGATGTTTAATGTTTCAATCAGGTATCACTATTTACCTTTATGCATTCAAAATCACGAAGTTTTGTATAGGATTTGTTTACTGCCTCTGTAGCAAACCATAAAATAAACCAAAATGCTATAAGCTTTATGTTCCAGCTCTAGTTGCATATGTAATTGATGCACCAGTAGGCCTGCTACTACCACCTCCAGTAGCTCTAGCTCTGTAATCGAGGAACCACTACTACTACCACTACCACCACCAAGCAACACTGAGGGATAGAGGATCAGGTGATAATGAAGATTCAATAGTAGAATCAATACTAGATGAATAGTAAGTCAGCAAAAAAGAAAAACTGGCCCTCCAAATAAAATTTGTTTGAGTTCATTCAGAGCAATGTTTTGGACCAAAACATTTTGTTCTGAATGAAGGACAATGATGTTTGCTGCTCATTAGCTCAACTAGTTGGGGGACAGGGTCGAAGGTTTGGGTAGCATGCCATCAAGCTGTATCCCAGCAGCAACACAACCACCGTGCTCATGTCACGCTACTTAACGGTTTCTACAGGAACACAGGACAGTGTTTTTCAAATCATAACAAGCTCATAGAATTTCCACAAAATCTTGCATCTAACAATTTTGTTAATGAAGCCCACAATTTTGTACTGCAATTCAAGTAATGTTGATACAAACAAATGAGTGAATAATGGGTATAAATATTGAAAGATAATGGGGCAGCCAGCATTACACGGGGTCTGTCAGCCAAGTACATTACTCTTATGTACTTACTTAGGTCTTAGTACTCTTAGGATTGGTTGAGAAGGTTTAAAGAGAAGGATAATACCACAAATGAATGGATCAGACACCAGTTTATGTAAAATATAAGTGTATTCAGTAATACCCAGCACAATTAAATACCATGTAGAACTTGCAAGTGTAGACATAGAAACAATCCAACTAAAAAATACCAACTACCAAGGATCGTCTTGCTTACTTAATTCATTTTTACATTATAAATACATATATAGTAACACAAACAAAAGAAAGTACACAACAATAAACAAACAAGTAGTTAATACACACCAGATGATTGTATTCTGCTTCAATTATATAATCACTATATATACACTCCAGCAGAACAACAGTATTTTCATATTTTAATTAAAGTATTTGAAGTTAGACTTAACTTACTCTTCAATAACTAGAACTTCGTGCAGCATGTGCTATTTTGAGTGTTTGCTGTCAACAGACCTTGCAGATCAACTGGGAGAGATCAGTTAATGCCAATTGGAGGGTGGGGCTATAACTGAAAGACTTTTTGATTGGCTAATGACAAACTCTAATTGGCTAATTCAAGATAGCCTACCACATGCTCCCCTGTAGAAGATGAGCAGCAAATGTGGTGAAAATTGGTTGCAAATGGATAGGGGTGCAGATACATATTTCTATGTCAGATTATATGTTCAAACTCCAACCCCTCCTAGACTATTTCAGCAATCAGCATGACACTCAACAAAGGGCTTTCTCAAAGGCCACTAGGTTAGATCGATCAAATGAACAAGAGGACACATTTTATTTTAGATGATAGGACACGTACACAATTTATAATCATCTCCATATTGCAGATAGTTGTATTCTTTGGAATATGTGTCAGGTTTGGTTATCATTGATTATGTGGATATGCAGATATGAATATGCAGCATTAACAGTGCTCCTTTATGGTTGATTTATATATGGCTTATACACAGTGTTCCTGGGATAGTCCTCTCTCACACACACACACACACACACACACACTATCTGTCTGGATGCAATATGCTTCGGGGTCAGTTAAATACAGAGTCGATCTGCTAACTAAAGCTTGCAGAAAGACAGTGTCAAAGTCAAACCAGGTAAAAGATGATCGGCTAAAATTGAATCTAATAGACAATATCTGTTGATTCTGTATATATGTATCTATAAAGCTGTGGCCCTTAGTGCAAAAATTAAATAGAGGACTGATAGATAGAGCAGCAGAGAGAGATACAAGGATACAGAGAGAGAGATGCACTGAGAGATACACGAAAGAGAGATACAAGGATACAGAGAGAGAAAGATGTAGAGAGAGATACACGAGAGAGAGATGCACAGAAAGAGAGAGAGATACACAGAGAGAGCGAGAGAGATAAATAGAGTAAGATTAAGGGAATTCAGGCCCTTGCTCAGACCATTTGAAGGTCAGTTAGTTGTTGACATCTGGATAAGGGTATTGATTTTCTGAGCTCCTATAGTGTTTCACATCATATACTATATGTTTATTGGCTTTTTTGACTGAGCTCCAATGACAAGAATAAATATTTCTGAATGGTGCAGAATATCGAAAATTGTAGTCACAACCATACACGATGCTCAGTCAACCTAGCTGATCATTACAGCATTCACATATTTAATATTTTGATTCATGTCAGGGGATAGGGATTGGACAAAGTCAAGCTGTATGTTTATTGCCCTGAAATTAATGAAGCATATGAACAAGTTAACAATCAAAGTTTATTACACTTTTTCTTATTTACAAACAACCCTGCAAGGCACACCTTTGTTTAAATAAGAATATACAATACGTTATATTCTTGAAAACAAACACTTTCTTTTCTTTAAAATAAATATATATATATATATATATATATATATATATATATATATATATATATATATATATATATATATATATATATATATATTAATATAAGTGAGATAAGTGTAATACAGAGAGAAGGCCTCAAGTCTTGGCTGTTCGATTGAAAATAAAAGCGTAAAATAATGATTTATAGGGCAAATTAACACTTTCAAATGTAAAAAAATATTCCAAACATTGTAAGGTGTTACAATTCTCATCATCCGATTTGAACAATACTGTATAAAAATGCATCAGCTTTTTAAGCTGACTCATGGCAAAACCTCACATGATAACATCGTCATTTGGAAATTGATGAAAGCATCAATAACTCCTTATACTTTTACCCTTACAGTACAGAGTATCTTGTATTTCTCATCTCACGCTCAAAATGAGTGCTAGTGTTCTGTCAGGAGGTGTGATAGACAAAAGTTGTAAAATCTTTACAAAACTTCTGATTGGTTGCTTCACATGAACTCTGAACTTCAGTCTCCTCAGTGGCCAAAGTAGACATTTAGTGGCATCTAGCAGGGAGGTTGGCATGCCACCCCCCAGCTACGGTGGCATGTAGTGGCTTGCAAGGGGCCAGTCGGTACTTCAAGAATTATGTAATCGTCCATGACAGCACCGATTTGCCAAGTGGTAATGTTCCTTGATATTTATATAACGATCATGATTTTCTTTATAAAAAACGCTTCCACTCTAGAGCCATTTGTTCGTTCTGGGCTACAGCAGAAACATGGCGGTGCAACATGGCATTCTCAGTGGAAGAGGACCCGCTCTCTATGTAGATATACAGTAAAGGGCTCTTTCTAAGGTAAGAAAAACACAACAATTTCTATTTTCATGAGATTATACACTAATTAAAACATACTTATGACTATTATATACCATTTCTACCAAATCCGTTTCACTAGATGCCACTAAATTCCACACACTGCACCGGTGAGACTAGTATGTGTTTGTTAAGAAAGGAGCCACCTATTTATCTATCTGTCTATTTAACTATCTTGTATGTCAATCTGTATGTCAGTATTGTCTGTCTTCCCCATTTCATCTTTTATTTTTCTTGCAGGTAATTTAGTAAGACCACATATTAAGGAAAAAAGAAGAGTGAAATAAGAAAAAGAGAGAAACAAAAATTGATTCACAGAAAGACATAACAGTTGAATACACTAAAAATAATTATAAACCATGGCATTTGAACATCAATTTTGCTGTTACAACTGACAGACGTTCAAACATTGATAGGAGAAAAAGTGGTAAAAACGACAGACTTTGACAACTGTCGCTTGTCACTCAATACAAATAAAAATAACAAAACAATGTCTTTCTGCTCATCAAGCCAAAGCGACTGTTGTGACTCTGTGGCAAATGAAGAAAAGACAGAACATAAAAGATACAAAGATGTTAAAAGTCGCGCGTTATGACTCACTAAACAAAGCAGAGCTAAACAACGGGGCGTGTGGATGGAGCTTTGAGATTAGTAACAGTGCTACGCACTGCTTTGACTTTTTGCACAGTTTTCCCCCATCCGTTAAAGTGTATGACGCTACACTGGCTTATCTAAAAGTCACACACACACTGTCTATGCTTACTGCTGGCTAACTGTTGGGATTACCTGCTCAACTAAATGACCCACATAAGGTCCAACCCTTTTTGCAGTTCTCCTCCTTGACTCCCCATTGGTAAGAAACGTGTTGTATTCAAGAGGCGCAGACAAAAGACATCCTCACACCTCTCTCGTCCTCTGAGTCTTCAAAACTGTATGTGCGTGTGTGTGTATGTGTCAGAGAGAGAGAGAGAGAGAGAGAGAGAGAGAGAGAGAGAGAAAGAATAAATGTGTTTTCACACGTGTGTTATGCATATATGTGTGTGTGCGCGTGTGTACTGTATACTCCTGGTGGTGATGCGTTGTGTCCATTATCATGCCATCAGACCCAGTCGCTTGACCTTAGCAGAGAGGAACGAGTGGATGATGAAGACGATGGTCTTGGGACAACAGTGAAGGTCAAGTTGCTGCAACAGGAGAGGAATGGACAAGGGGATGGGGACAAATAAAATAAAACTCAATGAGAAAGGTACTTTTCCAACAGGATATATCATTTTAAAAGTTGTATTTGTCAGGGATTTGTATTATTCATATTTTATATTTAAATACATGCCACTAATGTCATGAGCAAAACTGTAACCATCGTGTTTAAACATTGAAGGACGGAGTCCCTGATATAGAAAAATCAGTCTGACAATTTTATAAAAAGGAGAGTAGTAGTAGTTTTTTGTGTTTTTGCGACTAGTTGAAAACCAAAGTTTTAAAGCATCTACAGGCGACAGTTGTCGGAACTCACGATCTCAGACTCGGCGCCTCCGAAGTCGAGGAAGATCATGCGCACGCCATCGTCCGAGGACATCCGCAGACGCTCAAACGGCTGCTGGAGCAGAACGCTCTTCCTCGCGCCCATGTCCTCCGTGAACAGCGTGAAGCCCTCGTCGATGTGAACTCCCAGGGTGCACTCCTTCCCGTTCCAGCTGCAGGCTGTCCCGAAACAGGGACACAAACAAGCGATGCATATTGACTACCATCCGTTTTTGCTGTTGATCCTATTGTTTCAGGTGCTTATCTGTGACGGAGCCGAGAATCATCCCCCCTTCTATTATACTGCTGTGATATAGGCCTACTGATTAGCCAAATTGGCCCAAAAAGTATTTTATTTTGTTGGTAGTTGCACTACTTTACATCACCAACAGGGGACAGTGTCAAAGCATCCATGGCCAAACCAGGTTATATATCACAATTTCCATTATCATGTAATGTCCATGAGGTGTTATAGTAGTATTTTATTCTAGTATTTGATCCGCTTTTAATGGGCCCTATCATCAGTGGTATCCGTTTCTGACAATAAATAAATAAATATCTCACATGCATTTGACGTTTTGCCACTAGCGGTTTCCCACTGTTTAGTGTTAGTATTCCTTTTTAGGTAAGAGTTCTGGTGTGTATTTGTAGTGAGCATTTGAAGTGAAAATAAAACGACGCCATTTAGTGGTGGCGTTCCAAAGCTGAGTGAGTAACGCATTTCATTTGTTATTGTTTTTAGATAAAGGACTTAAATTTAATTCCGAAATGAAGAACCACATTGGCGACCCATTTCAGGTGGATAAAGTAGTAAGCTATGAGCTACAGTCAAAAACATTAATTTTTCAATAGGACTACAGAAATAAATTAATCTGCCATTTTGTTTTGGACAATCTTACATCCAATGCCAAGTAACATTCTACAGGCTTAGTAGTAAAAAGCTGTACTACTGTGGTGGTCTTGACAGCTGTTATCTACATCTCCCGTTCCCACCTGTTTAGACAAGGAAAACAACACCCTTTGTAACGCAATCTCACAACTGTTTTCAATTCATTTCAGATTTGAAGATTGTTTGTGTAAAAGGGGCCTTTGTCTTTGCTTCAAACCGCTCGTGTAAACGGGGCCATTGTCTTTGTGTCCTTATTTTTGGGTGTTTGTCCGTGTTGATGGTACCTGTGGTGACCTCTT
The DNA here is from genome assembly GCA_026745465.1 of Lota lota. NCBI lineage: Eukaryota > Metazoa > Chordata > Actinopteri > Gadiformes > Lotidae > Lota > Lota lota. The sequence goes on along the minus strand of JACYXH010000008.1, from coordinate 65,271 downwards.
GGACCAGCTCAGCAGCGTTGTGGCAGCCCTCCACCAGCAGGTGGGTCCAGGTGGAGAGGTCCCGGGTGGAGTCCACCCTGAACACGTGGGTCTCCACCCCCTGCTTGGTGCCCGTGCGCAGGCCGAACGAAAGCTCTGACTCCAGCAGAGGGGAGGTTTTCCCTGGTCCCGAGTGGACTAGTCTGGGGAGACGGGTTGGGAAATAAGAAGAAAATAAAAAGTTTGGGTTTTAACAGGAAGCCAGGGCAGTGCAATACATTCAATGTATGAATGTGAATTTAAAGAAGGACATATATATGGAAAATGAAAACATAGAAACATGCAAACAACAGCTACGGACGCTGTAGGAAAATAAAGAATGTGAGTGGGATAGAGAGACAGAAAGTTAGAGAGAGAGAGAGAGAGAGATAGATAGAGAGGAAGACAGAGAAAGAAAGAGAGAGAGAGATAAAAGGAGGGAGGGAGGAGACAAGAGGAAAGGAGAGTGGAGAGGAGAGGAGAAAGGTGAGAAGAGGAGAGGAGGGGAGAGGAGGGGAAAGAAGATGAGAGGAAAGGGAGTAGTGGAGAGGAGAGGGAGGAGAAGAAGGAAAGGAAGTAGACGAGAGGGAAGAGAGGAGAGGGAGGAGACGGAGGAGAGTAAAGGGAGGAAGGAAGAAAGGCTTTGGAGGAACAAAACATGAGTCATTTGTTCTGATCCTACTAATCGTGTACAGATGAACAGATGCGTTTGGTTGGACTTCCACTAGTCCTAGTATGGAAATAGTGAGAGTATCCTCTTCTACTGGGCCAACACCAGCAATGCACATAACTATTACCTCCCAGCCCAGCTGAAACAAACATAACAGCGGGGGACTTTTGTCTTATATAACACTTACTTACTTTGACTATAGAGTTCAACGCAATCCATCTCATGCTGGTGTCATTCTCTGAATATAACAACCAATAATACATAAATCTGTAGGTGCATGTACGTATGTTGCACATTTTTCTATGATCATAGTCATAACAAATTCCTCCATGTCTCTCAGCCCTATCAGTCATTTAAAAGAGAGAGAGAGAGTGTGTGTGTGTGTGTGTGTCTGTGTTTACCTTGTAGTGATGAGTGGATGGCTCTTGGTGGGGTTGCTGAGGGACTCTTTGCTGTCTGGCAGGGAGGGGTAGAGGAGCAGATCTCTATCAGTCAACACCGCAAGCACCGGCTTCTCTGGACCCTGGCTGACCTGCACACACACACACACACACACACACATGAGCATGCAACACACACACAAACACAAACACACACACACACACACACACACACACACACACACATGAGCATGCAACACACACACAAACACAAACACACACACACACACACACACACACACACACATTATGAAGACACTTCAACTCGCTTTGGATAATGGAAAAGGCTTTACCATTATGGAAATGGGAAAGGCTGTGGAAAAGGGAATTCTAAGCAGCCTCATGTTCTACATGGATCCTGTACCCATTGTCTGAAGTACAGATAATATTGTCATTCTATATGTATGAAAGAAAATATGAAAATTCAACAGTGAGAGGCAGGCATTGTAAATATATGATGAAAAAAGTAAATGTGTCAATTCAACACAGTATGATTCAACTGTATTGGCTTTCAGGGATTTAGACAAACCAATCGTGGTGCATGGTTATGTATGGTTTATGGATAGGGTAATACGACATTGTCCTTAGTTATAACGAAGCAGCAGCAAAGTTGCACATTGTATGGGTTACTAATTTACTGTCCTATGCATCAGATCCCATTTTACGTTTTGAAATCAATGCGTCACACACAGAGGTACATACACACACACACACACACACACACACACACACACACACACACACACACACACACACACACACACACACACACACACACACACAAAATCTGTAATCGAATATCTTATTACACTTTCTTATTAAATACACAGTCTCAACATTATGAATGGTGAGCATGTTTAATGTGTCTTTTTCTATTCCTTTTTTGTGCACCTGTTCTGTGATCCAGCCCAGATGTTTGACCTCCAGGCTGGTCTGCATGACCTTCATCTCCTCCTTGACTCTGGGCACCAGGTTGGCAGAACCCGCCTGGATGCCATTGTACCAGGACTGGGCCATGGCCGGGTCTTTTGCTCTCAGGAACACAGAGTTCTTTCTGTTGGCTGAAATTACCTCAAAATACCTGTGAAGACAGATAATACAGATAGGAGGAGGTAGTCAGAGGTAATGTCAGAAGACAAGAAAAGAGAAAGTAGATCAAAATTGCAAGTGAACAATTTGTTGGAAGAGATGAGATGGTTGTGAGACAAGGCCACAGGGGTGATTAGGCTGTGGAGCAAAGAGAAGTGGAAAGCAGAGCTTCCTTTTTCCTCCTTGAAGAGTAATTTGTGTCATTTACTTTCCATTTTGGGTTTAAACCGGCTGTTTAACATTTTCACTGCAGCCATCAATTATTTATCTAAATAATTTATCTTATGCATGATGCAGTACCTATTTTCGGTGTCTGGGGGGCACTGTTTCCGCGTAACTTGGCACATCTTGAGTGGGATACTGCAGGGTTCCCTCAGCGCTGCAGGAGGGGTGTCAGCTCCCCTCTGAGGTGTGGAGGGAGGAGAGTCCCACTGGAGAGGGGCCCCTGGGGACCCTGCGTTCTTAAAGAAGGCCGACATCTCTTTGATGTACTTCACTGGAGAGAGAGAGAGAGAGAGAGAGAGAGAGAGGGAGAGAGGGAGAGAGAGAGGGAGAGAGGGAGAGAGGGAGAGAGAGAGCGAGAGGGAGAGAGAGAGTGGGAGAGAGAGCGGGAGGGAGAGAGAGAGAGAGAGAGAGAGAGAGGGAGAGAGGAAGGGTTTAATGAAAAACAGGACAACATAAAAAGAGAGATGCAGTGATGATGGATTGGACAGGAATACAAAGAAAGAGAAGAAGAAACATATGAGGAAATATGAGAAGAGGGATAAGAGTGGCAGCCGGAGATGTAAGACTAGGGGGGGGGGGGGAAGGGAGATGATTTGAGCTGTCGAGCATCATGTATGATCAGCATCTCCAGTAAAAGTGTTCAAAGTCTCTCAAGACAAGATTCTCATCACCATAGGAGGATCACTGGGCTTAAAGTGTGACATGCCGCTGTTGTCTCACAGAGCAAAACCATTCTCTGATAAAGACACGAGACAACAATCTGGTGGGACATTTCAGCAGGCATGCTTTTGATCATTGAGATGTAGTTGTGTTTTCCTGTCAAGCGGTATGCTTGTAGCTTCGTGTCGGGAAAAGAGTGGTAAAACATAAAGACACACAGGAAGAAAGAATAGCTGTTGGTATGTTGTGAATTTGAATTTAAAGCCAACATTTAGCCACACACGTGTACACGCCTGTGCGCGCACACACACACACACACACACTACACACACAGACAGAGGAGCTAAGCGCTGGGTAAAAATAGCCCAGAGGAAACTGCAAAGCAGGAGACTGGAGGCGAAAGGCCTAGCTCTGGTTTCACCGGTGGAGCAGTGAAGAACTGCTCTCGCGCCGTCTCAAGCAGCCCAAAGCCCTGGGACAGCAAGACTCTGCCAGGAAGTGCAGCTCCTTCTACCTCCAATCAACTGACCGTTACCACACACTCCCGTTCAGCCCACCGAGGCCCCAGTCATTTGACTGACACAGTTAGCCAGACCGTTGGTCAGTCGGTCAGTAAGGCAGGCGATCGCGGGTCGGTCAGCCGTTCAGCCAGTGGGGCAGTCAGTCAGCAAGTCAGTTGGTCAGTAGCTCTGGCTCTAGCTCAGACTGCAAGTCCTTCAGCCATCCATTCTATTTTTCCATGCACTCACACAAGAACGTGTGGTCAAAATATAGTTTTAAATAAAGCCTATTTTATACCACCTATGAATTAACATGGGATAGAGTAACACACAGTACGGTACAGGTTCCTGTTCAAGGCCTGGAACTGTACAGCTAGGCAATTCCCTCCGGGATCACTAGAGTCATCTGTATCTGTACGCTGTATGCTTTGAACCTTTATTTACACAGCAAGGACATGTCAATAACGTCTGCAATACTTTCCAGTTGTTATCTGACCCAAACCGGTTTATTTCCAAACTGTGATGGCGTCATCGGGGGCGAGAACATGGCTGGCTGAGATAAGCTTTGTTTTCCAACCTCTGCCTTTACCTCAGCGAAATCAGTATGTATGTGTGTGTGTGTGTATGTGTGTGTGTCAGTGTCTGTGTGTGTGTGTGTGTGTGTGTGTGTGTGTGTGTGTGTGTGTGGGGGGGGGGGGGGGGGGGTAATGATTATTATGTAGCAGAATTATCGCCAAACCCCGCTTAAATAAAATTCACGGTGTTCAGTTTTGAACTCCCTGACTGCTCACACACAGGCTTGCCCTCCCTGTACATAAAATGTAATAATGTTACATATCTTGAGGAGTCAGCAGAAGATCCTTTATCTGTCTTCCACTGCAATTACATCATCCCTGCTGAAAACCGAAAACTCTCTTTTGAGATGGATATATGTTCTTTTTCTTTTCAATTCTCCTTTTTACTCTTCACTCACATTTTCCCCATCTCTTATTTAAACTTGAGTACAATCCAATTTAATCCCTGCAATTATAAACACGGTTTACCATTTGCAACCAACCAGCATATGTCTCTGTGTACATTCATGTATGTGTTGCAGCTCTGTCTTTCTCGCCTTGGTGAAATTTACGTCAGCTTAACACAAACATTTAAACATCCACCATGACGGTTGCTTTAGCGACCGTCCTGTCCACAAACTCTCAGGATCTTCACACAGAAAAAAAAAAACAGTTCATTAACGCACACACACACACACACACACACATGCACACACACACATACACACACATACACACAACCAGAGACACACACACACACAAATGCTGGGTCTGGGGCATTTAAGGCCTCAATGACCTTTAGTTCTATGTCTGTGTAATAGATTATCTATGGACATCTTTACTAGCCATGTCAAGTATCCCAGAATTAAGATAGCTATACGTTACATGGTAACATGTTTTCACCAAAACTGTGTCCAAACAGGTAATTTATTTGCCCAAACAACCAAAAAAAAAACACAACATTATTATTGTTTTAGATTAGTATGCAAATAGTGATATATTATGGAACATGTTTTACATTGTTGCTGGCCCTAACCTATCCCCTGTTGCAGCTACAACTTTGAAGCAACATTGAACGTTCACGTCTCAACGTTGAGATAATTTGTTGCTGAGCCAAGCTATCCCTGTACTGGCACTACTAGGGCATACAGTAGGCCGCCCAGGTCCGGACACCAGCCAGGGTCCTGATGGACAGAGTGGATGTGGGCGTCTGAACCATGCGTCCTTGGGAGTGTACCTGGAATCTGTGAGATTCTTTCTTCCCCTGTATTGATAGCAAGAGGACATCCTGTTCCTCCCATCTACTCATGTTTCCTTCTCTACCATGGTGGGGGTGTTTCAGTGCAGTCTGGCAACAAAAGGTATCTCCAATATAGCAGCCAATCATCATATTCATCGCATTAGAGAAATGGGACCAGTTGTACACGTCGCAGTTTGAAACAAAGAATTTATTATGATCAATCATATAGAGCATTACGGTAAAGATGAACTCAAATTAAGAATGTAATACTCTCTATAGCGCTCAAATCCACGTTTACCATTGAGGAAATGAGTCATTTTGCTGACAGAAAATTCCCCTGTTGAAAAAAATCCCACACGACGGTTAACCTAAAGGCTTTTTTCCCCCTGGGAAGGTGGTTATTACAGTCCATCTCATGTGTCATGACGTAAATCTCCCTAAATCCCGTTGGCGGGTGACGAGGCTACAATAATAAGTACGGAATGGGCTGTTCCTTTCCATCTTAATGGCGAGGGCCTAGACCTGGTTGGATATGCCTATTTTAAATCAAACGAATGCTAGTCAATGCAAGCCTGTTATTTAAACGGCACCAGCGAATACTGATCATCTGATCCGGCTATGACGATACCGCCTGCTGTACCACAGAGTCATTGCTTGTTGCAGTGCAGTACATAATGGTAAACGTGGAAACAACAAACGGGGGAGGTTATTTGAGGACTGGTGATGGTTGGACAGGGGAGGGTCAGAGAACTCTTATTTACCAGCTAATATAACTCAAAACCATGAAGTGTTCTGCTTCAAAGAAGAGAGCAACCTAATCCCACAGGACAAACAGTTCTCTACTGAAGTAAAGTAGGCTACATTTCCCCAATTACAGTCATCAATGTGTGTCTATGTGTACATGCATGCATGCCTGTCTGTATTTATGCGTTTGCGTTGTGTGTGTGTGTGTGTGTGTGTGTGTGTGTGTGTGTGTGTGTGTGTGTGTGTGTGTGTGTGTGTGTGTGGGCAGGTGCGTGCGTGTGTGTTTGTCTGCATTTAGTCTTGCAGTGAAATCAAATCAAACAGAGCTGGAAAAAATATAATAAAACATTGATTCAATAGCATGAATATCATATTCTAAAGAGGACATGCAATACACAACGTTTGCCTGTTCTGATCCTATTGGTGTTTTCCAGATTACAGTTGCCAGGCATTCGCTTATCCACGTATTACCAATCACAGGCTATTGCTTTCAACCTCCCCAGTAAATGGAGGGGAGGGAGCCAGAATGAGAGAATCGGAAAAAGGGAGAAAGGCGAGAGAGAGAGAGAAGGAAAGAGAGAGAAAGAAAGAAAGAGTGAAAGAGAGAGGGACAGAGATGGAAAGAGTGAGGGAAAGAGAAAGAGAGAGAGAGAGAGAGAGAGAGAGAGAGAGAGAGAGAGAGAGAGAGAGAGAGAGAGAGAAAAAAACAGCTAAGTTAAATTCAACCAGAAACGCTGTCATGATTACTGGTGGCGGCACATTCAATGCAGAGCTAAAATTAGCCGTAGATGCCACCGTTATTACTTTAGCTTATCTGGCTGCCAGTGGAACTATTTTTCACATGGCGTGCGTGTGTGTACGCATTTATCCGTTTGTTTGTGTGTGAGGGAGAGAGAGAGAGGGAAAGAGAGAGAGAGAGAGAGAGAGAGAGAGAGAGAGAGAGAGAGAGAGAGAGAGAGAGAGAGAGAGAATGAGTCGGAGTGCGTGGACATGTGAAGAGTTGCTTTGCCTTGGCTGCAGAATCCCCAGTTAAGCTTTTCTCACTGAAGTCTTTACACTGAAACTCACAAATCATGACCATACATTTCAGACCAATTCAGTTTTATGCGATTCACTTAGCTCAGCTTTTAAAAGCCTTGTAAATTAAACAGCATTGAAACTGTTTTTGGCTCTTGTGTTTGGAGGTTAAGCACCCAATACCGGGTCAACTATACCAATAAACAACAGTTTAAAGCAACATGTTTAGTTGTAAACTGTATAATTACTGCATACACGCACACAGCATAGCACACATGGCTTCTTCCTCACACATGCATGAACAGGCATAGCCACACACATTGAAAGAAAGGAAGAAAGAAGGAAAGGAAGAAACAAAAAATGAAAGACAGAAAGAAACAAAGGAAAAAAAAGAAAGACAGAAAGAAAGAAAGAAAGAAGGAAAGAAAGAAAGAAGGAAAGAAAGAAAGAAGAAAGAAAGAAAGAAACTAAGAAAGAAAGGATGAAATATCGGGAAAAAAAAGAGTAAATAAATGGGCACTCGGATGGAGCGGGAGTCATTCGCTGTTGCTCATCTATGATGCATGCAGATCGGCCTAACAGACACAGATACATGCAAACACACACTAATACACACTCACACAGAGAAATATCTCTCTATCTTGCATACACACGCCCTCATGTACACACGCAAACACACACACACGCCACAGAAGTGAAAACCCTCTTGGTAATTGTGGGAGCTGATGGAATGTCCTTTCATTGGCCAGCAAGTGACCTGGGAAGCATGCTGTTAGTTCTGGGAACCAAGTCCGCCCTGAAGACTAAAGCTGCACCCACACACTCACTCAGCAGGACACAAAGAGACACACACGACATTACCTAGCAGTGTATCCACATGTAGATACACTGCTCACTAGACCGTGTAGTCCGGTCTCTGAAATGTGGACTCTCTCCCAGCTTGAGAAATGAACTGCGAGGGGGGGCATTATGTCCCCTTGTGACATTTGGAAATAAATAGCATTCCTAAATGCCGTGTGGTATGTATGTGGGTGTGTGTGTGTGTGTGTGTGTGTGTGTGTGTGTGTGTAATGTACTGTATTCTGGTGTTTGTGTAGGTGAATTGCATTTGAATTATTGATTTTCTTCAGCTTTAATGTCATTGGAAGTAGTGTGATTGTCATTGGAGGAGTGTGTTGCATGTGCTGCCAGTACGTACGTGTGTCTGTTTGTGTGTGTGTGTGTGTGTATGTGTGTGTGTGTGTGTGTGTGTGTGTGTGTGTGTGTGTGTGTGTGTGTGTGTGTGTGTGTGTGTGTGTGTGTGTGTGTGTGCGTGAGGGTATGGAAGAGAGAGAGAGAGAGAGAGATGTAAAGAAAGACTTACTACACATTTCCAATTCGTTTAGCTAGGTTCATCATCCCTATGGCCCATCTCATTAAAAATGTGGACAAATGCCAACCGAAGGGGATATCGAAGAGAATGGACAGGCTGAGAGAGAGAGAGAGAGAGAGAGAGAGAGAGAGAGAGAGAGAGAGAGAGAGAGAGAGAGAGAGAGAGAGAGAGAGAGAGAGAGAGAGAGAGAGAGAGAGAGAGAGAGTGAAAGAGAGAGAGTGAAAGAGTGAAAGAGTGAAAGAGAGAGAGAAATAAAGGAAATAGCTGGCGAGGTTGTGTATGAGAGAGACCGGGGGAGTTAGTGAGCAAGTGAGAGACAGAGCGGGTGAGCGAGAGAGAGACAGAGAGAGAGAGAGAGACATGGTGGTGACCAGGCGACACTGATTCAGACACATACTGCCATTGCAGCCATTTGATTACTTTGCATAGAGTGAATTATCCTAATTCAACAAAGTGAAGAACAGCTGACCAGAATCTGACAGAGCAGTGTGGAATGAACATAAGCTTCCAACACAAAGATTTCCACATTGTTTCAACAACCCACCCTCAATTGCAAACCCTGAGATTTTCCTTACCCTGTGAGGGGGAGAGAGAGAGAGAGAGAGAGAGAGAGAGAGAGAGAGAGAGAGAGAGAGAGAGAGAGAGAGAGAGAGAGAGAGAGAAAATGAGAGAGAACGAGATGAACAGGTATATTTGTATAAAGATATTTCTTTCTGTAATTCGTTTTGAGGTCATTTTCAGATGCAAATCAAAGTGATGGAGCAATCTACCTTGCATTCTAATAAAGAAGTTGCTGTTACCACTGTTCCAAAAGCCAATGTTATAAGGTTTTACAGCTTGCCTTAAACGGGTAGTCAATTGCCTGTTGGAATCGCTTAAATTACATAAATTACAACACACACACAAACACACACCCACACACACACACACACACACACACACACACACACAATATCACCTGCAGTCTGTTTGAGTCAGACATTAACACCATTGGGAAAATATATGCATCTAACTATAAAGTCTGCTCACTGCTTCCCCCTGACAAATAGCAAATTGTGCTAAACCTCTAGTTTTAAATTCAACAGCTATTTTGTTGAACAATCTCTGAACCAGGGGCCCCTGATGAGGGACTAGGGGTGGGGAGAGGGCCTCGGGTTAAGCAAACCTGACAGCATGGAGCCTGAACCATGGTTCACTAGAGCCAGAGTGTTGTTTTACTAGAGCAGGGGTTGAGGGGTTGGGTTAATCTGCTCCCCCAGCTCAGCCACCGCACAATGCCTTCACAGACCAACATCTCCCATTAGACAAACAACAACTTAGAACTGAAAAGAAAAACTCCAACTAAAAACCACATCCCACTGTGTATCTGTGAAAACTTTTACTTTAACAACAGTGGCATAAAGACACGCAGACAGACAGAAGGAAGGCCAAATCTTAAGGCCTACAACATCAGCGTAAAGGAATTAGCGTAAAATAAAAAACCCTGAATGGTATTCTATGAGAAATAGCCCTGCTTTGAGAACATGCTACATGCTAGATAATAGTATGCTATTGGTCCTCCATGATATTACTGCTGCTTATTGGCGGTGCTGCCCAGAAAGTTTCATTAAGCTAAATCTGAAATTCAAACCCAATACATAAAAAGTCAACTTTGACAGGCAGCAATGGTGTTTTGACAAGGGCGTGGGGGAGTGGTAATGTTACTGCTATCATTACAGCTGACATCAACAAATTGGCCGGTGGACTGATGGGTGTGGTACACAGATGATGTGTGTGTAGCTTACAAACATTAGGAATGTGTTCCTTTCAATGCATATTAAATGGCATGCAAAGTGGGAGCATACAGCCAAACACTCACACACACATGCACCCGGCCACACATACACATGTGCGCATGCACACGCCTGCATACACACACACTGACACATACACACACACACGCACACACATACAAACACACACACACACACACACACACACACACACACACACACACACACACACACACAGTGGCGGAGAATGTGAGAGACAGCCAGGCAGGGGGAAAGAGAGCAAGAAACAGAGAGAACATGAGGGTGAGAAAGTTGGAGCTCACACTCTATGATAGTTTATTGTAATGTGCTTGGACTAACACAGGAGTCATTCAAATTATGGGAAGAAAGAAAAGTATGGGTCGTTGTCAATCACAACAGTATATTAAATCCCCCTTCCCCTTCTTCCTTATAATACACTGTAATAAAAAGTCAGTGCCAATTTTCCCCATCCTGATTTGAATGACTGAAAAAACAAGCATTATCTGCTGTTTTTGAGTGGGTACCTCAAAAGAGTGCTTTATTCAGTTATTTCAAAGTGCGGCAGTAGAAACAAAAGGACTAATAAAGAGATAAATTGAACAGCGGGGGTATACTTATTTATACTTACTTACTGGGTCAGAGAGAAAGGAAGAATATGTTGGGGGGCTTTTGCTATGGCTGCCCTCCCACTACTCAGGTCAAACATTATTATTTATACTTATGTTTTATACACAGCGGGTCATCTATTAGCTTAAGAAATGCACCCCCAATGATATGCCTCTAAAACAGATTAGAAAAAAAAAATCATTGGAAGGTTAGTAGGGTGAGTATTCTAGGGTTAAGGTACGTATAAACTCAGCGATTACATGTGGTGTTGGTGATGAATCAGTTATGGTATTTTACTATTTTTGCCACTTATTTCCACCTCACTCCATATAGGCTAGACTTACATTACTCATAATAATATTGTGTCACCAAAGCATTACGGAAGTATCCATATATGGTCAAAACAAATGACAGTAAAGCCACCAATTGCTAACACAATCTTACATGAACGCATTTGTGATAAGGTAAAAAATTCATTCTTTGATGGTTGCATGTACTGTTGGTTATAAAAAGGGACAATGGGAATTAAATGCAATTCAAGTTTTATCGATAATGGAGCCTAACCAGTGCAGGCACAATTTCATTACAATAAGTTAGACCAGCAATGCCATTTAGTTGCACATCCAGAGGTTGGAGGCTTTTTCAATTTGTTCCAAACTGACCTGTGAGAGATCATCCACACTCTCGCTTTATTCTCTGCTTCGGACAAACTGCTTTCCATCCTGCTACCCTTCCCTCACCTCTTCAACCCCCGCCAACTATACTCCACCTCAGGCAGAAAATTAAAAGAGCCTCTGAAACTAATTAGAATCTGTAAGGAAGGAGATATCTGGAGGTGACTGAAACTTGGTGGGGTAGAGGGAGAGGGCTCATGGAGTGGGCGGGGCTACGGAGGCGGGCGCAGGAGGTGAGAGGTTTATTTTCAAAGTGGTGATTATGCTGTCATGAGAACGGGGTTGGAGGAGTTTTAATAAAGCGGGCGGTGGGGTAAAGCAATGAGGCTGACAAAGTTATTATGATGTAACTCATTTTCACTTCTCCACCCAAAACGTAGCATAGCCCACTCTACTGCTATACCCCATTATATTGCTGAGAATTACGTGGAGGATGACACATTTCAACATGAATACTCTTAGACAAAACTGTTGGCTTAAGGTGAAGGCAGGGTTTGTTCATTTTATATTTCTGTCCCGCAAAGTTGCTGTCGTCGCTGCTGCAAAGCCGGTGTCTTCTGTGTTTCGTAGACCATGCCAGACTAAAGACATGCACACACACACACGTACACACAAACACACACACGCACGCTTGCACTCACACACACACACACACACAGAAACAAACACACACACACACACACACATACACACACATACATTAACACACACAACCTCACAGACACACACACACACACACACACACACACACACACACACAGGTAATTAAATGTGATAGGCAAGTCATATCCAGAACAATTGAAAAAGAAGAATGTTAAAGAGACCTATACTTCTACTGTTTGCCTTTCAACTGCTGTACCCGGGTTACATTCACTGTGGTTTTGTCAGAATCACAGCAGGACTATTTCCCACAGAACAATGTATTTTAATTAGCCAGCAATTAAATAAAGTACAGTCAGTGTGGGAAAATATGTAAAAATAAAAGTGATATATCTAAATATATATGTATTAGCGATGAAAGACTGCAGCTGAGAGTAGAAGAATAAGCCTGACATATCGGACCCACTTCCCAAGTGCAATATTAATACATATGTAACCAATCTCATCATGGGGGCGACAGAGGGGGGGGGTGACAGGAGACACACACACACACACACACACACACACACACACACAAAATGAGGGTATTTCATTCAGAAAGGTTTTGGAGAATGCCAGCGAGCACGGCTGCCAGACTACCAGATAGATTAGGGAAACCTCTTGAGCCCGTTACCCAGCAGCAACACGCTCTTCATGAGAAGATGCGAGTTGATGGTGCTAGGAAAATAAACATGATGGCTGGCGCCTTGCTGGGCTGTTAATCACCCCCTCACCGCAGCCGCTGGTCTACATAGCTGCTGGTCTATATAGCTGCAGGCCCTAAGTGGGGGAGGATGGGGGAGTCAGAGCCAGAAAATAAGGGGGCTCCAAGATGGCCAGGGACTCGATAACGAATGTAGTAATCAAATACAACGGGGGAGGAGAATCTGTGTGAGTGTATGTGTGCGCGTGTGTGCGCGCGCATGTGTTGGTGCAGAGACTTCAATTAAATTCTCATTTCGATTCTCTCTCTCTCTCTCTCTCTCTCTCTCTCTCTCACACACATCATTAATAAAAAAAACAATGACAATATTAATTTGGCTTCAATAGAAAACTTTACAACTATTATGTTTTTTCTTATACAAACCACAAGTGAACCATAAAATCTCAAGGACAAGTCTGACGGCCTTCTGGTTAGCTGTAGCCTCGATGACATCAGAATGTGTAATGTGGTGTAATGTTTTATTTATAATAGAGATTCATAGCATGGTGTGAATCACGAGGCAGCCATCCGATTGGCTGATCATTTGAATATTGCCCGCCTCTGGCAAAGTGAACCTCAGTTCTCCCTGAATACATTTTGATGGTTATCAGCATGACGAGCAGTTTACTGTGTTGCCACTGACATTGTTGAACTTCACCACAACTTCCTGAGTTATCCTCGAGAAGGATATTACTGTTTCCCTGACTTGGATGACTTTAATGAATAGTCCTTAATGAAAAGCACAATTTGAGTCCCTTGTCCACTCTTTGACCATGATCAATACTTTTAAATGGAGTAAGATGTTGTTCGCCATTATGCCATCGTTAGGCAAAAAGGTGTGAAGACATTGGATGTCTTGGATGTTTAACAGGGTAGCCTTGCTGCATTTGCAATCTTAAAGTATATTCAATCACAAGCATCTTGAGAGCCCTGAAATGTTGCAAATAGTAAAACAGACATGATATGTTTTAATGCTGCAACTTGTCCACAGAGCTTTAAAGTTCTGCATCGTGCTAATACCCAATGGCAGAAACCTCAGTCTAAATCTATCTGACCCAGAAAAAAAAAACGAAAGAGAGAGTAGGAGAGAGGCAGAGAGAGAGCAGGAGAGTTGATGTTAGCGGTGGGGGTTACCTCATTTGGGGTGCTGACAAATCATTTCACTGCTCAGACTTAGTGCAGATCAAACCTCATATCACCTTAAACACCCCCAACACACACAATGCTGCTTGTACTTGAAAAGTATTAATATTTGGAGACAGAGGTTGATATTCCAGGGAGTTATGGGAGTGCAAGCTACCAGGAAAGTTGCCCTCGTCCGACTCAAAGGAAGTTCCTTTAGTTATCTATATTATATAAGTAAATATAAGTATAAAATGTGTTGTTTTTTTACGAGGTCTCGCACACACTTTTAGACTTTGCGCACGTCAATAAATCCCTAACTGTCCAATTATTGGTAACGGAAAACTCAGTTGAGGGATTCTGGCTAGCATGGCATAGTGTCGCAACGCAAAGCACACAATGTACAATCATGACTCACTCAAAGAACCCTTTATTTCTAGACAAGGGAATGTCTAAGACCCACACGGCTCCCACAGTTAAGCCCTGCCTAATCTCATGTGTCTGTTCACGGGGCAGGGGCCAAAGAGACCCTAATGAAAAGGACAGAGCCAGGGTACAGAGAGAGAGAGACACACACAGAGAGACACACAGAGCGAGAGAGAAGGAGAATAGTGATAGCCTGGCTCATTAGATGCTTTGGGTTCTTGGCTGAGGGCACTGGAACACTTTAATACTCCCAGCACCAGCCCTCCCTGTCTTGGTCTTCCAAAGTATCTCTTTCAGTCACACACTCATGCACGCACACACACACACACACACACACACACACACACGCACGCACACATATTCCTACATAAAGTAGTGAAATTATCATTGCATTCAGGCTGACATTCAGCTAATAAGCCTCGTTATATAGAGAGGGACCCAGCCACCATGGGTCCCCTGTCCTCCTAATCAAACATACACTTACAATGCACCTATATATGCCCTTATAGGGCTCTGGCTGGTTGGTTTCATACACACTCACACCAAGTGAAGGGTTTGGAAGCTGACGTTTTAGCCAACACAATAGCATGAGAGCTAGTCATCACATAACACAGATGATGAAACTAAAATGCTAAATAACAAAACATTTTGTCTTAGGTTTAATGTTCTGTGGAATCTGAAGAGAAGACAAGGACAGGGAATCATGTATAATAAGACCATCTTTCCAGGGTGGAGGAGGTCTGTTTAACATCCATCACAGAGGCCTAGAAACCTCTTCC
>JACYXH010000008.1:0-47500 GCA_026745465.1 Lota lota | reverse complement strand
GATGATCATGGCATCTTGACGTCTTCTTTCCTCACATGTGGACGTCTGAATATACTGCATTGCGAGATTAATTAAAAAAGATATATATATTGGTCAAAATATCATTAAAAACCTCACGGTGAAGGACTTGGGAGGAAATGTCCCGGTGGTATCGGTGTGTGTATTCCGGATCTGACCGCATGTCAGGAATGCGTTTCATCAATAACGTGATCATTGATTTGTACATATTAACATGGAAACCTGCGCCTCAGGTCTGTTAAACTCATTCAACACTCAAAGTTACATGTGTCGTTACTTGCAGCCTATGTTGTTTGAGTTGGCAATCCTTAATGATCAGTCAGTCAGGGAACCTCACCCTGACTGACTCAATCAAAACAAGAGCACACACACACCCACGCACACACGCATGCACACGCATGCACGTCTCTTAAGGAAGATTGCACTTGTTTTTTTTAACTCCCTGAGGTCATGGTTGAGGGAGAGGGTGTAGGTTGGAGCTTTGGTGAGTTGATGGTTACGAGGGTGAAGCTGTGAAATAGTTTCAGAGACGGTGGATCACAGCGCACCGCCGGTTGAGCTGTCTGATATCAAGCATTGTGTGTCGGACTCTGGACAAGTGACCCACGTGAGGATGGTGCAGTGATTTCCCCTGACTGTGCAGCACGCGCTGCCTCTGCACCACCAGGCCGGTATTACCCAGGCACCCCCAACCACCCCATGTCCAGGACGAAACCTTGTAACCATGGTTTCATCGCAACCATGCTCTGAAGAAATGTGGTTAAAAACGTAGATCCATAGACGAATGAATATGTCAAATAACGTCATATTAGTGTTTTTTTTTTTCATTTTTCATCAGCGTTCTTGCCGTATAGAATGTGAGAACATGTAAATGAAAGGGTCCGATCAGGTATGAGTGAACTTAGATAGATGTCACCCAGACGCACATAGTGTGTGTTTATGTGTGTGTGTGTGTGTGTGTGTGTGTGTGAACATAAGATGGAACTTTGGTCTGTCCATTAGTGACAGAACACACAGATCAATACAAATAGAACAATCTTGTGAATTGTGTAACAGCGGAAACTTGGTGCTTTTGTACAGCCTACTTAAATAATTCCTACAAAAAGAAGAAGTAATTTTCCATTCTTTGTGAAGTTGTACAAATGGCTATGATGCAATCCATTGGCAAGACGATCTTTATCTTATATCTGTGTAGGCTGCCATGTTAGATTTACCACAAGCCACACACCTGACTTATCCATTCACACACACACACACACACACCCACACACTAATAAATGATACATTACTCTAAAGCTAATACCAAGGAGGAGAAAAGAGAAAAAGAAAAGTGGGGTGAACAAGTGAGATCTGAAGGGTGAGATATTAGACAGACTGGCTATTGCAGTGTGTGAATGTAACCATTTGAGAGGGAACACGGGGCGTGAGACAGTGATCAGACTTCCCTCTCGGTAAGGTCTCTCTCTCACGCCTCTCTGTTCCGACACAAAACGGAGAGAGGTATTCATGTCAGAAGTGTTTGATGTCCGGAAAGGAATCATTAGCATGCTCAAAGGTGTATGTGTGTGTATGTGTATGTGTATGTGTATGTGGGTGTGGGTGTGGGTGTGTGTGCGTGCATGTATAGGTGTCTGTTTGTGTGTGTCCGTGCGTGTGTGTGCATGTGTTTGTGTGTCTATGCGTGTGTGTGCGTGTGTGTACCAGAACAATATATATTTTATTTTATCACTGAAAAAAGTACGGTATATGCTTTCTGTTTGAAATAAACTAATTATTTGCATGATCCAAGGTAGTTTGAAGATCAAAGATCTGACCAAAGCTATCCAGCTCATCATATTGGACCCTAAAGGAAAAGGAAGAGACCCCAAGATATAAATATGTGTTTCTTGTTTTCCTAGTGAATTTAGCAGTGCACGGTAGTATAAAGTAATAGTATATATGCTGAACATGCCTCTCTCTCTGTCATTCTGTTTATCTAACCTCTATGCAAGTAGCTCTGGAGCTGTGCTTTCCTTGTTGTTTGAGACAGGTTTATTCATCCCACTTTGGATTTTACATTTCCCAAGTGCTTTCAAGTGCTTAATTATCACTTCAAATGTGAACATCATCCTGCGTCCTTCTTCCAATGGCACGCCAGCACAACAATACAAACCCAAGTCACAGTACAACATAGAAGTCAATAATAACTCTACAATTATGTTTGTATACATAGACGTGTAAAGGACATTTCTGACAGTTAGTTATCCACCCTTGTATCCACAGTTTATAGAACAAATCACATCACTGTGCAGTACCACTCATGGCCATAAGGGGGGGGGGGGGGGGGAGGCTTACCTTCGAGGATCACCTCCTTGCCGGTCTTCTTCAGTGCCTGCACGGCCTCGTCGTGCGTGGCCTCCCTCAGGTCGTAGCCGTTGACGGACAGGATGGCGTCGCCGACGTACAGGGCCTCCGTCTGGTCGGCCGCCAGACCCTTGAAGATCTTGGAGATGAGGATGGGCATCTTGTTCTCTTTGCCCCCTGCAAGGTGACACGATGCATTTGACGTAAGCGGTGGATATTGGTCCGATATATTACTATTTTGCAATAGTAACGGGTCCTGAGAAAACAATGCATCCTACTTCTGCGTCTTCAAGCACATTTCCAAGCAAATACATTGAGTAAACAATTGTATTTTAAGGCTAACATTGGCATATTGTCCTTCAAATGTAACACTCAAACAGCATATTCGAAATATGGGTAATCATATGAACAATACCTTCGTGACATTATCAGACATTTGTTTGGAATGTTGTCCCCATTTTCTTAATCAGACCCCTCCAAAGCTTGGATTCATGTTAAATTGAAAGTTTAATCATATCAAATATATCCAGTGATTTTCAACAAAATAGTTGCACAAAATCACAACTCGTTTAAATATTGACTGAGCAAGAAAACCAACAACAGCAATCATCCACAAACCGTAAACCAGCAACCAAAGTTTCGTATTTCTACCAACAATGCAGCTCTACACCAGGAACTCTTTGTGTTCAAGCACAGCCTTCTACTGTTGGCCGGGCGGGTCAATGGGACCCAGTAGAGGTGAAAAGACATCGATGAGATGCTGGGATGGTAGTTATTGACAGAGGACAATTGAAATGGGCCTTCCATTAATGACTTAAATTATTTTACATGCTAGAAGGTATTCGATCTTCACATTCTGCTCAGATGTTGCATTTAATATGGATGGTATTACAACCGCCTTCTTCGGCTATAAAATAACATTTGCGGAAACATTTTGTTTAAGTTTTAGTCCAAATTAAAGTTAACTGATCTGTTTCTCACCAAGTGGCCATTATGAGGAACTGTGTTATTTGAAGTAGTAGTGGACTTAAGAGAAATTGAACGTAGTCCACAGCATTTGTTAGATCTACTGGTATTATGTCTAACCTGCTAAAAGTGCCTATTAGGACAGAGGCAGACTGTTGCTCTTGTCTTACCCTCACAGAGATTGCTGCAGTTTCTTCTTCTAACTTTTTTATTTCTCCTCAGTGTCACTGTTTCTTCTCTCCTCTATACCTCCCTCTCTCTGTCTCTCTACCTCCCTTTCCCTCTTCTTCAGTCTAATGAAGGTCAGATAGCATGCTGATGGATATGTATTGCTGTGGGCTTCTACCACTCTTCAGCAGATATATATTGTCAATAATGTATATTGCCAGTTGGACTCTGGCCTTCAGGCCACTGAGGAATCATCCAAAAGGGGTTTCAATCACATTCCTTTTGAATACATTTTCCAGAGGTTGCCACCTCCTGTTTTATTCCTTTTTGCTTTAATTCATGTATTCTCCTTTAGAGACCAGGTCGAGATAAAAGGGTAAAAATGGACAATCTTGTACTGAAATACTATATCCACTGCATTTTAATCATCTAGCCCCCATCAAGTTAAGTCTGCATGGAGCCAGAGATGCCTCCCACTCCACTTCCACTGATGGTTCATGTATGAGATAATTTTCTGCTGGTCATTTCCCTTGATGCATTTGGTACATTAAGTACACTAATTGATTAAGGATGCAGAGTTTAAAGTTTGACATGGTGACCTTTATAGGTATAAGGCTAGGTATAAGGGTACGTTTAGGTAAAGGGTTTGGTGTAGTTCATGTCAGGGTAAGGGAAGTATTGCATCATAGAAGATTACCTCATGGATAAGTGTGTTTAGTTACTTCCTTGCTGCAGGACCCAATATGCCCTGGGGCATATTGGGTCCTGCTCTAGTCTGTAAGTTCTTCTTAGTTAAGCAGAGCTCCGTGTCATCATGCATCATACAATAGTTACATTACATTACTACTGTTGCAAAAGTGTTGTTGCAAAAGTGTGTGTGTGTGTGTGTGTGTGTGTGTGTGTGTGTGTGTGTGTGTGTGTGTGTGTGTGTGTGTGTGTGTGTGTGTGTGTGTGTGTGTGTGTGTTTGTGTGTTTGAGTAACACCTGCAATATGAAGGTATATCAATGTTCAATATGGTTCCTTTCTTTACCAATTTTACAGAATTCCCCGTTTGGTATTTGATATATTGATGAAAAAAGGGAATGTACATGCAAGCCATTTTACCCGTAGGACAAAGAGGATTCAGCACTTCATCCATCAGGGAATATAGATCGTTCACATTCATTTCAGAGTGGCTATTTGCTCTTTTCCCACATGAAGAATGAAAACAAAAAGAATGAGGAATGAAAATGAGGTAAACAAGAAGGTGTCACCCAGTAGAATACATTTATAACTCAATAATTTAGATTAAAAGTGCAGTAGCACTATGCTGACAAGGGCATGGTTTTTGCTGTTAAAGTTACGGTAACAACAGGCATGGATGTGGATGAGTGGATTTCCCAACGGCCGATTTCCCTGTGAAATATTGGTCCTATAAAAATATGACACCCCTCCTCAACATATCCATCCAGATAGAGATAGAGAGCCTTTAAAGCTGCTGTAGGTACGATTTCGAGAGTTCTAAAGAGAGAGCAGAAAAGAGAAGAAGGACCCCTCCTTCTCTGCTTCCTCCCACTGTTGCATATCACGCACCTGTGATTGACAGGTCAGATGGATTTCCCATACAGATCTGGGAAGAGATTGTTCACAAATGAGCCAGGAGTGGTCTAAAATTTGAATCGGCTCCTACTGGGGCAGGTAGTGATGGGTACCGTAACCCGGTATTAATCAGGCCCCGGGGTTAAATTATTAAAGACCATAGAATTGATAAGCTCCGACGTCCGGTACTGCTATCTTTTTGAGAAATTAAGGAAATGGGTTAGGGTATAATTTAGGCTAGATTAATGTTGTGATAGTTATATCAGCGATCTCCCCAAACCATTTAAGCTAATAGTGGCGCTGTGCCACCATGCTCCTTTCAAGCGCCACCATGTTACATTTCAAAATAGTGCCGTCGGAATGCGGACATTTAGTTGACGTTATATTAATCGTTAATTTGTTCATTCTTTCAGTTCATTTGAATACGATTTAAAAAAGCAAAACTACAATTTCACGAGTTAGTACTGTGTGGAGGAAGTCAGTGGCTTTCAGTCGGTTACAGCAGTGCTTCAATGTAACGGCCCACCCAGACCATGTCTCGCGATTGACGCCTGGCATCGCCCCGCACCCTCTCTAGTTGCTGCTTGTAGGCATTTACCAATACGTTTACCAATACAAAGTGAATGGGAGCATTGCAAATCGTGAGACAACACAAAATCGCATGGGGCAAGCGATTGGTGGAAGGCCCACGTGCGGGCGAGGGCTTGCGGCACGTTGAAGGGGCGGAACAAAAGTTGCACTTTAGTAAACGTTATGCAAATGAGTGTGGCGAGTGTTTGGCCATGTGATTGGACAGCTGAGCTGTCCAGCTCTTCCATCAACAACGTTGTAAACTCCCATCAACAGCAACTAGGGGCCCAAGGCGTGTCCGTTGTCAATCGCGAGACATCGCGTCTGGTCGGCCGGGCCGGGTCGCACGCCAGACCAGCCAGGGAGCGCTGCATTCTTTATGTGTAAGAAGCACTCTTTTGTGTGCTTCTTTAAAGAACAACGGAATCATTGGTAATATAAAATTGAGCAATGCTTAACAAGCATTGGCTGTACAAACATCATTTTAAAGCCAGAGTCTGAAGGCGTATTGCTATTTTAATTCTACTCTCTAATACATGTTGATTTATTTGGTAGAAAATAATTATTAATAAAATAGTGATTCAATTATTAAACTGATTCAATTTCTACTAACATATTGTCCTATTCAATTGGCACATGGATTAGGGCCACATATTTGTGCATTCTTTACACTACTGTATTAATATTCTGATAGTTTCTAGGTGAATGTTAAAAGCTATATCAACTGCTTGACAGTAAACAATTGTAGTGCTACTTAGCTCACACTAGCTCTTTGAGATTTCAACCATGGCACTTAAATACCTTGCTAAATGGCCACTGAGAATTAACAATAAAACACTGCAATACAGGGAGAAAGACCCCCAGAGAATACTGACAGGTTAATGTCTCTTGCTTTCTTAACTACTTCTACTTAAGTGCTTCTCTCCCAGCACACCCCGTTCTGCCAACACACTGATGACACCTCCCTTTTACTGGAAAAGTTATGTCGACCTATAGTCCTACCAATAAGCTAATTTAAAGGGACTGAATACATGCATACGTTGGACACAAAAAACACACTGGTTAATGGTAAAAGTGGTGCCAAATTGAGGCAGGCCTGACACAGGTGTCAGTATGACACAATGGCGCTTATACAGGAAAGGGATGGTGGTACGGTTTACGGGTCATTTAAATCCACAATATAATTAGGACTAGAACAATGGTCTTTGCTTTAAGGATGTTTGAGAGGCAATTTCTGTTTTCATTGTTACAGGTCATTGACTGATAGTTAAGAGACATGAGTGCATTACTTAGAAGTAATGCAATAACCTTTTTTTACCCATTTCCCCCCTGCAAGTTTAAGGTTCCCTCCATAAATATGAAAATAAAATAAAGAACAATGTATGAATTTGGAACAGCACCCAACAACTGTGTGCTTTGTTACCCACTCCTAACCCCCCCCCCCCCCCCCCCTCTCTCTCTCTCTCTCTCTCTCTCTCTCTCACTTCTGAAATATCAGAAGTATTACAATAAGACGTAATCCATGTCCATGTAGATTGGCTGGCTGGATACGTATATATATATATATTATATATATATATATATATATATAAAGTGAAGTCTATAGTTAATTATCTGAACATATACCACACTGTATCAATCAGACTTTTAATTGCATTAACTGACAGCTGCAAATAAAGCCGCATAACTGCCATGGTTGCCATTGGTGACCTCCAATCATACTCTATTGGGATTAATTAATGTGTAACAGCTGCATGCTAGCAAACTTCACTAAACTTCACAGAAATCATGTTTAAATGTGCACAAAGAATGTTTATTTCTAATGGACACCTGTATAATAATTAGATAATGAATAGTGTGAAATGTGCTCCCGGGTCAAGCATGACGTCTGCAGGAGCGCAACCTAACTTCTTAACACCCTGCTTCCAAGTCTACTCTTTAAATTTAGACACTAGAGTGAAGGTCAGCTGCCTCTATGTCTTATGTGTGTGTGCGCGTGCACCTGTGTGTTCCAGTGTGTGTGTCTGTGTGTGTGTTCCTGTGTGTGTCCAGTGTGTGTGTCCAGTGTGTGTGTTCCAGTGTGTGTGTGTGTGTGTGTGTATGTGTGTGTGTGTGTGTGTGTGTGTGGCGTGCATGTGTTTTCACAAGCAGGGGTGGGCTCCCTAAAATTAAACCCAGCGGAGAGCAGGACGGGCATCCACATAGCTTTCATCCTTGGCCAATGACAACTGCCTGCTGTGAACTGCTACTCTCAGCTGTTCACATTGTGGTGGGTCAGCTAGCGCACCAAGAGCCCTCCCCCCTGCCCCCCTCCACCGCTTCACACTCTGGGTGATGTTCTCCCCCACTTACTCCTTCCTTCCTCTTTCTTTCTTTCCCTTTCTCTTTGTTTCTTTCTTTCCGTCCTTCCTTCATTCCTTCTTTCCTTCCTTTCTTTCTTGATTTTCAACTTTCTAGCTTGCTATTCAAGTCCTTTTGTATGAATGTGCTTCTTCCTCTCTGTGTCTGCCTCACTCCTTCAATCCCTCATGTTGCTCCCACTCCGTCTCTTCGTCTCCGCCTTTGAACAACCAGCGGTGGTGACGCTTTCACTTCAAAAAGATAATGATTGTATATTTAATTTCTTTCAAAAGCCCCTCATTTGCACAGAGCTGGACAGCACGGTTGTGTCATTTAGCGTCTTCCTGTGTTGTTCAGGAGGTACGGCAGCTAAAATTAGCATGTCCGCCGCCAACCGTCACCACAGTGATGCAACTTTGCATCATTACTGCGGCACGAGGCCAGGGTTGCCTGTCAACCCGACCGCCTTTCCCTGGCAGTGGGCCAAGGAAGAGGTGACAACTAGTCAATACACAGATAGAGTACAGACCCTTCAGGGTGGGGAAGCTTTTAGACAGAGACTAAAGGATGCCTGAATGTGAGGTGTCCTCCCAATCTCACATGGCACACAAACAATGCACCACACACATACTATTGCATATGCGTAATAAAAACAAGCAGCTGGAAAGAAGGTGCAAATCCTTAATCCATAATATTAAAATCCTAATGGGTGTGCTCAACCCAATAGGGGTCTTCTGTGTTGATTATATCAATCACAACCAAAACAAGCAGGAAATATATAAACTATAGGCCTTTGTCTTTACCATATTATTACACAGTAATGTTACACCTATATGCAATGTAAAGCAATTTGAATAAACTGTTTTAGACTTGCGTCATATATGCTCGGACAGATTTAGAGAATACACATCTCCAGCTTGCCTCAAATAATTTATTCAGCATACTATAACCGAAGGACAAAGAAAAACACGCATATTTAATGCCTTTACACATAGCTGGGGGGCAGGCAGCCTGCTTTGTGCACAACATGTGTGAAGATGGAGTTTGTTATTCTTCCCTTGCAGGCTTCCATGTGAGATCACCTCTGAGATAGCTACCTGTTGTTACAGGTGAAAGAAAGCCCTTTCATCAGCCCCTAAACCCACTACACTGCAGACCGCACAGGTATGGAAGATAGGCCACTCCACATATCCTGCCCGGCTCCCCTGAGTGGCTTCTTAAACAATAGCAGTGACGGTTCAGAGGTTTCTCACATATTACAATATAAATAGGTAGCCTACTTTCTAACAGTTCTTGTTTTACTGTTGCAGCTGAATTTGCACTATATCTAACGTTACTTTAAAGCAAATATGCATTTTTCTACAACATTTTTTTTTATAAAAGTATAATATATTCATATACATATATATTATAAGAATATAATACAAAATAATAATAATAATTATTATTATTAATAATAATAAATATATATTATAAAATAATAATATTATAATTGCAATACATAATAGTTTGACGAGCAGTAGACCTATACTTGAACATAAATCAATAGACTATAAAGAAGCATGGCGTTAGGATCTCTGGAGGTTCGTTTATGATGTCAGAAGGGGATTTAGCCTACAGCCATTTCCTGTGACTGTTGGGCAGTGAAAATGCTCCACGGTGAGATAACTGAGAAAGAATCTCAGCTGTCAAATCTTTTGTGCCAGCATAAACAACGCTACCACATGTGGTCGCAAATAACTGCTTTGACTGCAGGAAATTAGACAAGACGAGCGCGTTGTGTCGCACTTTGGTGAGCAACTATTTAAAGTTGACTGCTTTCCGAGACACTGTCTCGCCGTCGTCAGATAACTCAAAACTTCATTCAAACTCGTCAAACGCCGTCGAACTTGTTTCAACAACGGTATTTTCAATTCGCTTGTATATTTGTTCGAGTTGCTTACCTTTGATACTAATCCCAAGTCCTCCAACATCTTGTTTGGTGACCCGCACGGTGCGCTTCACGTTAGTGATTGTATCTGGTACTGGGGACAAGCTGAGGTTCGGGGGGTCACCGTTAACGGCACCGACGGGAGGCTGGTTGTGTTTCACCGAATCTTCGTTCACCTCCCCGGGGCTAATGGTTAAAGTATCGTCGCTCAGCGTGGCCAACACCCGAATCCAGCGGTCCACGGTAACTCGAAGTTCCAACAGTCCCGTTTTCTGTGCTTTCATCGCGGCAGCCATGTTCAACGCATTCCTGGAATAACTCTAGACGGGTTGGCAGTCCTGTAAAGAGATAGGGGTGGGGGAGATGGGGGGGGGGGGGGGGGGGGGGGGGGGGGGGCACACACCCCACCTTCTCTCTCTCTTTCTCTCTCTCTCTCTCTCTCTCTCTCTCTCTCTCTCTCTATTTTTTCTCTCAATTTTTTCTCGCTCTCTCTATTTTCTTTCGCTCTCTCTCTTCAAATTCCCCTCCAGAGGTTTACACAGTAGTCCTCAATAAGTAGGCTACAGTTAATTGAGGAGGATACGATTAGTAACGGTGTTGACATACACTCAAGGTTCACAGAGACGCATGTTGAGTGTAAAATTAATGAGCATTTGCGGTTGGTGTAGTGATGGGTATATCCCAAATATTGAGAAGTACTTTGCAATGTGCTTATTAACAGTGCATATCCGTGCATTGATATGCAGATGAGCTGTCATTGGACAATAAAAATCAATAATTTTATATTAGCTTCGAATGCCAAATAATTGCTATTTCCATTTTTGGTTTTCTTTGCTCGTGTTGAATCCTCTTTTTTTCTTCAAATAAACTTTTTTTTAATGGTCATGAATGGCTGCTGACATCCAGTGGATGTATTCTATTTGTATTACATCCACTGAGAATCACTATCTGGTCTGATGTTTTGTCAGATGGGTTATCGACTCTAAAATGAGTTTGTCAGAGTCTAAATGTAAAGTAAATATTCACGTAAATTCAAGTAAAAAACAAAAACCTTACAATCAATAAACCAAGCCTTAATCAAAACAGACTTTGAAGACAATACATATATTTGCAGTGCATCTTAAAGTGTATTAACGTTTTCCCCAGTAAAATGAATGAGCAGGCAGCAGACAACACATGAGCATTGACAGTGTTAGATCAACCCTGGCAAATATTGGTCCATACACCATTAGGACCTCATGTGGAGGAACTGAAAAAATACATTGGGGCCAGAATGCATCTAGTAGGGACTTGTATTTGGAAACCATGCCTGGTCTCTGGTTTCTGGGAGGATTCAAACAATATATGGTAGCGGTGTATAGCATGGCGTTTCCCAACCCCGGCGTGACCCTGACAGCCCCATCAGTACATCGACATTAGTGGCTTTCCCTGTGATCAACACCAAATCACACATTTGTACTTTAACTTATATCAAAATAGTATTAAACAAATATAACTATTAAAGATAGAACTGTTACACTCTTCTACTTTCTAATACTAATACTGCTTATACATGTGCCAACGCCGAAAAGTTGGACTCTTTACCAAATGATTTATCTGAATTCTTGGCAGAAATGGAGTTCCTGTTGCAGATGGTGTCAACACACGTATGAAGCAGTGCTTCCTTATATTAGAAAACATCGAGCAAGAAAGGCCCCCTTTAATGTTATGTTGTAGTTTTAGTTCCTTTATAGGTACAAAGCTAAATCAGCGTTCACTGCCATATAGCACCACTGCTGGCCTGTGTGGCACATTCCCTGTCAGGGTTAAAGGCTGGAATAATATGTGCACTCTGGCCCTGCACAGTGTCAAAGGAACAGCACATGTGAAGTTAATTTAAGCAGAAGTCTGCCATTTCAGCTGTCTTGCCCCACCGTTGCACCATGTAGTTTGTTCACCCAGTCAGAACACTGGAGTGTGCAGCAGTCCTCCATTAGTGTAGCAGCAAATATTCGACATTAATTTCTGTTATTTTGAATTGGTTGCCAACCAACATTTACATTATTTCTATATCTGAAACCTTAAAACAGAACTTTTAACATGTTATCAACATGTTATCATGACCTCCTCTTTGAGGCGTGACTGGCTCTCATGCCTGGGTGTAAGATTAAAACTAGGTTGGCTTGGGATGGGATGCAGGGATCGGCATTCAATATTATCAACTGTTTTCTCAGTTACTATGACACTACTAAAATTAACCACAACATGAGGAATCAATAAATATTTTGATGAAAGAAAACATCTTGTATTGGTTTTGATCATTTGTAAAATGACAATGTTTGTAATGGAAATTTGCTTAATTCTCTAGAATGGAAATTTGAAATGCAGTTGTAATGATTATGAATACTTTCCCTCATCTATATACCTTGCTTAGCTCGGGGATAGTAAAACAGTTCACGTCCTTGACATCAAGCCGTGGTAAGATATGAGTCTGTCTGTTCTCTAGACCTGCACACCACGGAGCCCTCAAAGCATCTACAAGTAATCTAGCCTGACGCCTCACAGCTGTAACTGCATGAGGGAGACCTTCTGCTGCATCTGCTGTGCAGCAGGTGAAATAGCACAGGCAGAGAGATTATCCATTTTTAGAACACAGATAAAGCCCCTGGGTGGGTCTCTGCTCTCTGGTGTTAATAAAACAATGAATCAATTTAAATTGGTCAGTGACTAGGCTTTGGGCATATGAGAGATGCCCAACTGTCATGTTTCCTTTAGTTTTTTAACAGACGTGGGCGGACACGATGAAAACTAAAAGTATGTGGTGGTTTCTTGAACTATTTCTCCCTCTAGTGGGTATTGTTGTACATTACGCTTTGCGCTTGCACGTATGAAAAGCTCCCTAAAAACACAACAGAGACAATATTAGTACAATACGTTTGATATGCACGATGTTTGATATGCAGTTTTTTTCCACACAAAGGCATTACACATAATTATATATATATATATATATATATATATGTATGCATATGACTATGACCCTCGATTTTTGTTGTATTGTTTAGTTTGTGTTCTTTCTATAGTCTCAATGGGATCACAATGTTTTTTTTATATCCTTAATTACAATATGACTTGAGTAATAATAATGCAACTTGTAAATTGTCTGGTTGCACCAACTGTTTTCTGCCAGCAGAGGCGCTAAAGCTACGTCAGATCCTTCCAACACTGTTAAAATAACGTCAGAGCCCTGAGTCAAATCTTCATATGCCAGTGATGTCATCTTTCTGACATGATTATCAGGATTAGTTATGTCGACTGTCCAAAAACAAATCTGACAGATTGATTAAAAAGAGTCTTGCGCTCTGAAAACATTCTTGCTGACTTGCACCCTACCCCCCCCCCCCCCCCCCCCCCCCCCACACACACACACACCCCACCGCCAGATGGCCCAAAATCTAAGAGATATTAATTCATTGTCTGTATGTATCATCAAAGATTAGGCCATCGTGAAATGCAGTCTATGCCACAGCTCCAGCCACCATTAGTTTACATTTAAACTGATAATCAGAATATTATCCTTTGAGTGTCAAATTACACCCCCATGAAAGGATCTATTTAACATTGAATTAATTGCAAATATAATCACTGTTGTTTTTTGTTGTTGTTGTTTGTTATTTAATTTAACACAAAAAGCAAGTGCCTGGTAATTGTATAATACCTAATAGTTAAATGATTTAAAATATAGGAATATTTGGTTTGATTTGATTTTGACACAAATGTTGTACTTCTGTCGACTCACATTATATGACAAATAAATATCATTTTTCTTTGTGTGCACGTGTATCAGTGTGTACATGTTGCTGTGTGTATGTGCATTTGTGTGTGTGCGTATGTGAGTGTGTGTGTTTTCCTGCATGTGTAATGATGGTTAGAACTATGACAAAGTCTTTGACCATTTGATCCCCTGCCCATACATCTGTCAGTCCCTGTCTTTGTGGTTTGAGTGGCAGGTGGTGCAGCCAAGCTCCATCCACAGGACCCAGCCTTAATATCCTTAAAAGCCTCAATGAATGGAATGACAGAATTGGCAAGGGCCGGCCTGCTACACAAAAGAATAAGTGTACACTCGTAAAACATAAACCATAAACAAACCCATATATTAACTTTTTTTCTTTTAAATGCTACTTGAGCCGGTGTAAAACAGTTTAAGAGTGCTCCGGTGGTTAAATAAATGCAACACTATAAATAACGGTATACGAATAAAAACTGCCTTGCATTGCATGTTGCAGGTATAGCATATGTGTACATTCAGCCACAGGGAATATTAAACATAATTTGATGGGCAAAATCCAATTCTTATTTCAGATGACTTGTCAAGTACTCTATAGCACCAGTGTACAGTCCAACACAAGCCTTCTTGTTAATGTAAAAATAAAAAGCCTTTTGGTTTATGCAGACCCACAACTTGCATCTCTCGTTCTCCTGATTTGAAATCTCTGCGCTTCTTTGTAACGTGATTACAATGCATGGATACACAAAGACACCCTCGCTCACCATCTCGACACAACAACCCCCCCCCCCCCCCCCCCCCCCCCATCCCCTCCCCCCAGTTCAATCAGCCACATATATGCATGTCTCAACTCCCCAAAGACAGTGGACAGTTGGGATGGCCCTGCTGATTAATTTCAACCACCCTCCCCTCTCCCTTCTGTCAAGCCCCCTTTCAACCTCCCCCACTAGCCCTTCTCCCCCCTTTTTCCCTTCCCCCATCCCTCAGCGAAGGGCAGGCGCTCCAGAGGCCCACCATATGGACCTGTGTCTGAGTGGCCGGCTGCCTGCCTGGCTGCAGCCGGTGTGTGTGTGTGTGTGTGGGTGGGTGTGTCTGTGTGTGCGTGTGCGACTCAGGTCTCTGCTCTGACTGTTAGCGAACCCCACCTGTTCCTCTGTTACAACAGACCAAAGAGGCGATATCCTCCCCGGACAACGCAGGACCGGACAGACTGGTGGTAACCGTGACAATAGATGAAGGGAGGAGGAAGATGAATGAGTGGGGATGGAGGGAGATATGAACAGATATGCAGATGTGACGATTTCATTATGGGATGCACTGTAATCAAGTGATAAGATGAGTGATTGTTATATATAAATCCTACGGATAATGTTGCGGACAACACCTGCTCATTCATTTGGTTATATTTGATAGATTGGCCGAAAGATGGAAGAATAAACACTATTATATATTATATAGTATATAGCTATATATCAATATAGAATATTTATATAGTAATATGTAGCGATATAGTAAAATAACATCTATCTCTATCTGTAAACAATAGATTGATAAAATTGATATGGCACTGCACATTGTCTGTGAAGTTCAATATTATAAGTATGATAGTCTGATGAAGTTATGATGAAGCTTGAATGTCATTCTATGTATTAAAACTTTTCTTTGAAATAAAGTGACCAAGTTCCTTATTCCTTGGCGATAATATAGTTGTAATTATACACTGTACAAATAATTATTTATATTATATTATTAATTTCTTTATTCTATTTCTTTTTCTTGAGATGAATGAACAACTAAAACAAAAAATAAGCATACCAATGTTGAGAATATGGAAAGCATTTCTTCAAATACTATCTTGAATGATTGTCTTAGTATTGCTCAGCTTCAGTAGAAAAAAGAAGCACGGCGATATTACAGTAACAGACGCCGACTCACCACAACAACAACAAAAAAACAGACCAACAGATGGGCTGACAGATTAGCAAATATATATATACTTTTGCTATATATATATGTATATATAAGTAGATATATATATATATATATATATATATTTACACACACCCAGCAAAAGAGAATATTATACATATATTCAGAATAATTCCTCCTTATAAAAATGTAAATGGACAAGCGGTGAACAGACGGTGTCCACGGAGACCTAGCCATGCTGCTGGCCTTGCACCCAGGATAATTAACCAGACCCCGGCCTGATAATGAGAGGTCAGATACAAGAATAGAACCGCAAGCCAGTACACCTGTGGCCCCTGCACCTTCTGTCATCTAATCGCCTTAGTTGAGTGAGCACCATTAGCTCACTCTCATTAGCACCTATTGAATAATATAAAGGTAAATATATATGTATATATGTATGTAGAGAGGAGGAGAGCAGACAGGCGGAGGGAGTCTGAATAATAGATCCTATCTCTCTCTCTGTCTCTCTTGATCTGTCTCGATCTCTCGATCTGGTCATGTACATTTAATCCTTCCCCCCTCCTCCTGTCTTATATCTCTCTGTCTGAAAACGGTTTATAACGTTACTGTCCGTCTCCAAATACTCAACCGACTCCACCCTCCCCATCAAAAAAACAAAATAACGAGCGATGTTTGTTTTTGTTTTCTCTATAGCTGTACTTCTATTATACACTCTGAGAAATAAGTGACGTGTGATATTTCTTTCTTGCGTCTCTGCGGCGGTGCAGCGTCTGTCTGTCATGTGTGTGAGCAGCAGCAGCCTCTGGAGGGGGGGGGGGGGGGGGGGGGGGGGGGGGGAGAATGAACCAGGCGGCTGCTACCTGACCCCCGGTGACTCCCAGCGGTCTGCGGGCTCAGCTGATACGCGTGCCGTGTGGCCCGGACATGAGGAGGGCCAGGACTGAAAGGAAGAAAGAAGAATGGAAAAAAAACTGAAGGAACAAATGAGTGACAGAGGAGGAGAGGAAGGGGGAGGGGGGTGGAGGACAGAAGGACCAGCAGGCTATGAATGATGATGATGATGGTGATGATGACGGCTAGTGGCCATCTTGCCAGGCCGTGATCTCTCCCCCACCCCCCTCCCGGCATCCACCCTTGGCCTTGGCTCTGCTTCTGCTTCTGCCACACACACATACACACATACACACACACACGGAACCATAGGATCTGGCCTGGGTCACCAAAGGTCAGTAGAGGTGAAGTGTCACCACCAGGCAACGGTCTGGCCAGACAGTTGTCAAGGTGAGTGGAGAAGAGAGGGGGTGAGGCAGGTGGAGAGAGAAAAGAGGACAGAGGAGAATAGATAGCAGAGGAACTGAGAGAGGAGGTCGGGAGAGGAGGGTAGAGAGTGGAGAGGAGAGAGGAGAGGAAAGAGTACAGGGGAGGAGAGCAGAGAGGGAGAAAAGAGGAGGGGAAAGGAAAAATGACAGAGGAGAGGAGAGGGGAATGAGGGAGGCGATGTAGATAGAGGGAGATGAAGATGAGAGAAAAGATGAAGTTGAGAGGAGAGATGAGAGAGGAGAGGGGGGAGGATAGATGAGAGAGGAGAGGAAGGAGAGAGGAGAGGCGCGGAGAGAGGAGAGGGTGGTAGGGGAGAGTACAGGCAGCACAGCCGGGAGAGAGAAAAGAGGAGAGGAAAAAGACAAGGGGAGAGGGGGATGGGAGACAATATGTAGGAAGTGGTAGATGAAGAGAAGAGGGCAGAAGCATGGGAGGGAGAAAAGAGAATATGGGATAAAGAAGACAAGACAATAGGAGAGGAGAACATAAGGAGAGGGACAAAGTGAGGCAAGATCAGAGGATAAGGCGTTTGCATGGTGAACAAAGTAAGAGAAAGAAAACATTTTACAATTAAAAAACATAATTGGGTGAGAATAAAGAGAAGGGTAACAAAAAGACGTGGACAACGTTACAGGGATCAGACGGTAATTGAAGGGAAAGCAAAAGGCCAACAAGAGCATGTCTCATCCGGAGATGAGATGTTTGCCAGGTCTTATGCAACCAGGAGCGATGGCGCAGATGGCTCTAGCTAACACAGAGCAAGAGGACAAACTGTCACTGTTAATGGCTTGCCCCCCCCCCCCCCCCCCCCCCCCCTCCCCCTGACTTACACACACGTACAGCAAAGCTAAAAGATAAAACCTGGGTAATTGAGGCAGCTTTTACCCTTGGGGTTAACGAATGTGTCACCCACAGTACAGTTCAGAGGGACAACACACCAAGGTGTGTAAGGGTCAGTGCATCGTAGCATCAAGAGGGCTGCCACTGTTGGTAATGGCTCAAAGCCAGTTATAACATCTTTACAAGAATGGAGTTAAGGTCGTTGATATGGGTAACATAGTAGTTAGGGATTCACTAAATGTATAGAGGCTAGCTTGATTTAGGCCTATCTGATGTCAACATGGATTAAAAACTTATGTTCTACTCATGTATAATTTAAAATCAAGTTCAATTTATGATCCACGCAGACCAAAGTGAAGTGGTATTAGTGTTAATCATAGATGGAAAATGCGATTCATTCCTGAAAAAGTCCTTAAATTCCTTTTTTCAGTTTATACTGCTGCTTTCTATTAAATGTATAGGATCTATGAAAAAGAAAAATTACATAAAAACTGAAAAAGATAATGCATATGTTATCTTTTAGCAATGCAACGCTTTCCAATTTTCAGGTGCATTTGTCTTCATTACAGCAGGGCAGTAGGCTATGCATTTTGCTTTCTTGCCTATAGTTGTAGTCAGCAGGAATTTCAACCATGGTTGCCTCTTTTTCAAACAACAGGCTCTTTTTCCACCATTCCGCAATATCTATACATAGTCACAACAATGAAAAGTGTTTATGGGTAGTGAAAATGTTTCACGAATACAAGACTCCATAAACCTTTGGGCAATGCATGCACCATCTGTGTGATGTGTTTCAAGGTCCTGTAGATAGACTTAAATTTTAACTGATTTTATTTAAAAATGTTAAATGACATTGATTAATGTTGAATGGAAATCTTTGAAGTGTAATAAGTATACCATAGATATGTAGACAGAGACATATTGTCAGATTGACAGACAGATATACAAATAGATGGATAGACAGATATATAGAGATAGATATCTAGAGAGAAAGATAGATGGATAGATAGCTAGATAGACAGATGAAGGTTATACAGATGGATCCATAGATAGATCATATATAATAGAGATAAATAGATAGATACACAGATAGATAGATATATAGACAGCTTGACAGATAATTGATCATATATATCATAGTCAAATAGACGGAAGGATGAACGGACAGACAAAGCGATATAGATAGATAGATCTAGATAGAAAGGCAGATAGATAGATAGATAGATAGATAGATAGATAGATAGATAGATAGATAGATAGATAGATAGATAGATAGATAGATAGATAGATAGATAAAGGGTCAGTCAGTCATATCCACCGATCGTCTCCACAGCAGTCATCCTGGTTGATTAAAACCCAGGAGGCTTGTGACAAAGATGGTGAAAGCAAAGGCAGAGGGTTGCTTGTGGGTGGAGGGGCGGCCAGCTGTCACACAGCAAAGGACCACAATGGACAGGAACAGATCTACTACGATGACGCCTGAATCAGTCTCATTTTTTTGTGTGTGTGACTTGGGCCTCCTGCTAACTGACATCTTATCTCTTTGTTAACGAGTCACTGAGCTGGTTGACCAGATGAGTTAGATGCTGGAGTTGGCGTAACAATTAAAGACTTGTTTGGTGTGATTAATTGTCTGAGCCTGCCAATGAATATGTTGCATTAGCATTAGATTGAATGACCATTTAATCGGTTGCAATAATGGCCGTTTGAATTCATGCGATGAAATAAAATGAAATGGATATACAATTATGCTTTATTCTTTTTTTTGTTGTTGTTGTATTACCTTCTTTACAATCACAGTGGCCATCAAGTCTTTTTTATGTGTAGTATTCTGTCTAATGTGATTTGTAATACTGTCTGTATCATCACAGTATTGTAATACTGTCAGGTTTAGTCTTTTATAGTAATCAGTGTAATATTTTCTAGTCTCATTTGTCACGTCCACTTGCTGGAGTCATTGTGGTTAAATTAAAAGTGAAAATAAATCATCATTTACGTTTGAAATCTTGTTGGATTAATGTATTTGCATGACGCCAGCTACCAAGGTTGTAACCAAGGTTGCAGTTACATGTTTTGGATGTGTTTTATAATTTATATAAGTTTGTTGTAGGTCACACACTGTTGGTTTGTCGTGTAATGTCAGTTGGTGTTAGCCTCAGCTTGGTCAGGCTTTGACTAAGCTGGCAGTTCTCGGTTCACTGTTAGAGAAGCCGACAGCCTTCCACTCAGAATTAAACATTTGAAAAATCATGTAACATGCAGTTTTCTGTCATTATATCTTTCATGTATATGTGCATTCCCATAAGAATGTAAACATAGCAACAATGAAAATACACAAAGAATGACCAGGCCAACATTTTACCTGTCAATGCTGCATATCTACACACAAATTAAGTACATAAAAAATCAGAACAGATGTTTTTTTTATTTTTAATGGTACATAACCCATATAAATATTGCTGAAACGGTAGCTGACAAAGCAGACAGGAACTACTTATCTATGATGCTTTGTCACTTATGGGCACAAAAATGTGTGCTATAGCGATGCATTTGGCATCTTGCATGATGCATCATCATCTAGCAGCATCAGTAGCCACCAAAGCCAAGTCTTTGACAGTACAGTTATTCACCAATGCTATGTCCAATGTAACTACATCACTCCTTGGCTGTTTCCCACTGGCGGACAATCAGTTGAGTGCTGCAGTCTTCACTCTAAACAGCACAAAGGGATGCATTTATTTACTACGACTGCAGCAACTACTTACACTGCATTTTCGTGCAGCTCCATTCCAGCTGTACCTGTATTATAGATCTTCCTTCATGTGTAAAGGGGGGGAGGGTAGAGAGAGTTTATACGTGTGTGGTTTGTATATAGGCAAGCATAAAAGCAAAATGATTTGGCCCATGCACTGTGGCTTTCACTCTTCCCTCCTAAACACATTGGTCCCATTGACCCCCAGCCATACACGAACACAAGTGGCCCCTGGCCCCCTTGGTGCTCACTGGGGAATAGGAGCATGCGTTCTAGCATCCACCCCCCTCCCTCTCCCTGCACAGAAGCAGTAAGTAGCCGACGGTCCCTCCGCTCTCTTCCTGAGTAGTAGCAGTAGGTATAATGGCCCCGGCCTGCCGCGGTGGGCCTTAATTTGTTATTGTAGCGGAGCAGCTGTGCAGCATGCAGCAGTGAGCAGGTGGCTGCCTGGCAGGAGGATGGAGGATGGGGAGGGGGGAGAGAGGGGGAGGTGGCATATGTGGGTGGCTGTGGGGTGCGTGTGTGGGTGTTGGGCCATGGGGGGAGGGTGGTGCAATAGGAAGCTGGGGGGGTTGGGCGGAGAGTGGAGAGGGTGGATGCACGGATCACAGCTCTCTTAGTTACACAAGACCCAAATATTGTGCTTGTAAAACAGAATGACACGTGAGATTCTGGAAGGGGTCCAGATCGAGTCAGGGTGCGCTAGTTTAAGTGTCAGGCGATTCAAAGAGGAGCCAGGCTCAACAGATATTGTAATATATATATTGTAGTGGCACGTACCTAATTTCTTCTAATTCTTCTTTGCCACTTTTTTGAAGTTAGTCTATATGCAACCAGCATTCGAACACGAGCAGACCAAAGGTTTTCTTTTTAAATGTTTACTTATTAAAACACAAAACACAAAACTTATTCATGGTAAGCACGGTCAAAAACCTGTGTTGCTTCCACGTCTCTAACTTCGAACTAAACTAACTACGTCCAATCAATGACGCTATGACGTAGTTCTATCCGACTGGAAGCTCTAAATACTGAAATGTTATCAGACCTAAACATTACTAAATTATAAATTTTAAACCAATACATTTCTTATGACTTTTTAACTAAATTATTATTATTAGTCCTTATTTGGCTCTTACATATATTATAGTCCATATATATATATATATATATATATATATATGGACTATAATATATTTATAAATAATGTTAATAATTATCAAATAATAAAATCAATGAATTAATAACACAAAAGAGGACCTGGCCAGCTACCAGCTATGCCTAGATTTAGAGCAACTCGTACCTGTTATTGGTAATTTAAACGACATTTTTGTAGACATTTCAGAATATGGTTTTATAGGCTTACAAAAAAACTAATCATAAATCAATACACCAGCAGTTGGGGTTATAAGCGACTTTGCTCAAGGTAATGGAAGTGTGTCTGGAGTGAGGATTAGTCGAGCGCATAGGATCCTATTGTTGTCTCGTGGAGTTAATCATCACCAAACATTGTCGCTCTCATTTCCCTGCTGTTACTACGACGTAATATCAAATATTAAGTACCGCCCATTTAAATATGTATTATGTTGGTATCGTACATGGCATACCGAGATATCTGGTGTTACAGTTTCCGGAATGACCCATTCTGTCATAGGAAGTGTACAGCCATTCTCAACAATAAATACGCTGCCTACGAACCAATTTGCTAATACACAATTTCCAATAATGAAAGATAGCCTAGATATGCGACAAAATCAAATACTAGCTAAGGAGCAGGATGCTGGGAATGGCGCATGCGTTTCATTGTAAGGTAACACATGTTTATTGAAGTTTAGTTAAATATTTGTTTTAAATTCGCTTTAATTGCCATTGAGATGTTTTAAGCTCACTGGATAATGGTCAGGTGTGCCGTCACGTGGCACCTAGCTGGCCTAGCTTAATCAACAAGACAGCATGCCCTCCAAGTAGCTACTATCAGCAAAAACAAATGTCTGTATATCTGTCTCGTAGAAAATACCTAATATTTTATCTTATGTATTTTATCATACATAACATCAAAAAGTGGTAAAATAGTAATATACCTACCTGGTCAAGAGACACACCATGAGTGCTATTTAACTGCTGATTAATGTATCGTGATATAGTTCAGATATCGGCTTTGTCTCGCGAGATCGTGCGGTCATTAGTGTCTATTTAGGAGTGAGAATAAACGATGAAAACACTCACAATTGAGCGCATTATACTTTATATAGTGCTGGCGGCCTATTATTCTCTCATTGAATGAATAGCAGCACTCCGTCTATGCGTCTTTTGAGTGTAGGATTTACTGCCCTTAATCCACCAAGTTTTTTTTTTCTCTGTCGCTCTCCGCCATCTGGAGTTTAATGCTTTTTAAGACAAAAACACCAGGCTGCGTGAAACCAGGCTGAGTGCAGAAATGGTTCCAGTAGCCTCCTTCTTCCTTACATTCCTTACACAATGAAGACGTGAACAATGGAATGGGTTCAGACTGGGATCAGGAGGACCCAGTTGCACGTGTGACCATATTTCTCCGTGTCCCCCCTGGGAAAATCACCATGTATACATTTATGGGATAACAGCCGATATGAATTACAGTGACCAAGCCATGACCAACTGTAAGTCACGCTTTACAGCGACCACCAGGGGGAAGCACAGAGCGTACTTGACATAATTGTGAGTTGTATATGTTATGTACTTTATATGTTATATTTGAATGGCAGTTGTATAGGGGGACGTGTGGGCCATCTATCGTTGTTACCATCATTGATTTTAATCACGCAATGGCATTTATAGGGGACATCCCCCATGTGGAACTTAATGGGGTGTCACTCGGATGAAATGTACTATCACAGAGCGCCAGGGCGCCAAGATTTCTCACACTACTAGTCAATAACTTCCATTCTTCCTTGATCCAATTAGATCCATTTGAAAACATGTGGCCAATTTGGAACTCTGGTTATTTTCCCTTTTTCGTTTCCCCCCTCCTTGTTTCTTTGGGGTTGGTTACAGAGTCAGATTCCAATCCTCTGACATTAAAATGGGAAATAAACAACAAAGGGGCCCCTGCAGGTTTGCATTAGAGACCTAATTGGTTTTGGCTTGAGTGTGCTGTCAGCCTTGCCAGACATGGGCCCTTTGTGTTTTGCTGTGTGGGAGAATTTGCCTGCAAACAGTTTGCTCCTCTATGCTGGGCTGAAGGTACTGCAGATCATCTCTGAGTCACTTCTTAGTGTCCAGCCTCTGTAGGCGCTGTGTGTGTGTGTGTGTGTGTGTGTGTGTGTGTGTGTGTGTGTGTGTGTGTGTGTGTGTCTGTGTGAATAGTGTTCTTGTACAATGTGTTGGTGTGTCCTAGTGCATGCATGTGTGTGTCTGTGTGTGTGTGTGTGTGTGTGTGCGTGTGTGTGTACATCCTATCCTGCCTTCTCCCTCTGGTCTCAGTGTGGGTCCTTGCACCAGGCCAACCACCTGTTAGTGTTTTGCTGGGCCCCTGGGTTGACGCCGGCATGGGAAGCGTCCATATTTGCTCATCAGGCCGGTTACATCTGCATCCTTCTCACCAATCTGGCTCCCATTATCTATTAAAGGACCCGTCTAATTTGGATTCCCCCAATGTAGTAGAGCCAAGTTAAACGTTGCGCAGTTCAGTGTGTTTGAGGCCATTCGGGTTATTTTCTTTTAACTAATCACTCAATGTGAACAGCGGTGACTTGCTATGGTTTGTGAATAGGATTGTTTTATTTCTTTGTTCATGGTGACACATTGTTGTTAAACGTTTCCCCATGTCTAAAGCGTAAAGTGAAGATGTGTTACATTTTTTTATTGTATCACATATGCAGTAGGGATTATGTGTTCAATTGAGTGTAAATTAGTTTAGTAAAAATTTCAAAACTATGTTATATTGCAGCTTCCTAAATACGTTGAACTCACAATAAAACTCACAGACCCGGGTCTGTATGTCAACACACACACGCGTGCACAATGCGCGTGCACAACACGTCACACAGAATATATTTAAAGAGATTGGAATCAAATTTATTTAGAAAGTTTCCATATTCCAAATTTGTATGCATTTGTTTGTTTTCCATTTTTCAATCCCAGGTACTTTGCTGCCTGCGATGTTCTTTCAGACTCGTTGGTAATCTGATACAAAAAAGCAAAACAAAAAGGAACCAGGGGGAGCCAGAGAAATGGAGTAGAAGGGATTAACTGTCAGGGAGAATGTGAAGCTAATTGGAGCCAGTTTCACACAGCTGTTTCTTGTTGCTGTGCAGCCCGGCGTCGAAACTGGGGGGGGGGGGAGGGGGGGGGGGGGGGGGGGTATGAGTTCCAGATGTGGTCCTGCGCCGACGATCACCCGGCAATAACAATCTTCCAGAATGGCCGCCGTATAGGAGACAAGGAAATTTAGCTGCGTCCGCGCTCGCTTCTTCCTGTCAAAACACAATTTCGCCAACCATCTTGAGAGCTGCTTTCAGGCTGCATGCTGAACGCAGGTCTCGGTGTCGACACCGTTCATGGCAGCATTCTGGTTGGACCCTCTAGTCGGGTGTCCCGGTGTCATCACCCACCCAGCATAAACATTGCGTTGACACACTCTACCAGTTCAAAAGAAAAATGCTACTTGCAGAGTTTGAAACTGGTTTAGCATATTTATCGTACGTCTTTTCAAAACTTTTCAGCTGACTGGATTAACTCTTCTATTGTGAGTTGGCCTGTTAAGTGCTTCATTGAAAGCATCATTGAATTGCTATGTATCCCTGGTCGGTAGCCTGGTGCGCTGCCGGTGCCATGGTTTACTGCAGGCATTTGTTACTGCACTCTGGGCGGAGGGACATTGTAGGAAACAAAAAAGGCACCTCAATCAGCAGTTAATCAGACTGGTCACAGTCAAGAAAGGTAAATAAAAGAAACTTTCATCACCATATAATTCCTTTTTAACCATATAATCATTTTTTGTATTCTTTTTTTATTTTCTATTTTATCCAAGCTCACACAAAGACTTGCATTTTGTTCCCACTTCTATATTCATCTTTTACATTCTATTCATTATTCTATGAAGCCTATTCTATCTTTTTTTTTGTATGAGTCATCCGTCTCTTTGTTTTCATTCATTCTCTCTCAAATATTAGATATTTTCCTGTGTCCGCATTTAACCTTCTCTTGGTTATCTCTTGTTTTCCATCTCTTTCCATTAGTGGCCGCCAACACAAGGTCCAGATGCAGCTCGCCTGTCATCACTGCAGAACACAGCTAAAATCCAGTGGTCGCTGAGCTGTTATTAGATATGAGTAGCCTTGTGTGGGAAGTCTTCAGTTAATGTCTCATGTTTAGGCCTAATATGACATCCGTACACTGCGTTTTGAAAGAAACACTTCCTCAGAAATTGTACACACAGTTGCTAGGTGTCACCGATGTTTCATTTACAATAACACAAATTGTTATATCAAACTGTTTGACAAGACGAGCACTGGGTGTAATTAGCTACACAAATCTCGGTGTCAGTACAGTAGAGTTTAGAAACCAGGCTGCCTAGTAGGCATAAATCATTTGACTTACGGCTGACCCAAATACCTGCTTTGTGTCAGGACAGCTTCCTTCTCAACATGGGTACCCATCGATCATTAAGGATGTTTATGTATATATAGAGATACACACATAGAGCTGGTCAGTGTAACTCCAGACCTGTCTTCCACACATGTCAGGAGGAGTGGAGATTTAGTTCTTGGTCTACTTTCTAGTCCAGGTTCCCTGCTGTCAGCACTCAGTGTACACATCTATTTGTCAACATTCTTTGTGACTTGGATATTTATAAATCAAGTGTGTGCGTCTGTTTGTGCACATGTGCGTGTGTGTACCAACTACATGCCGTTGTCTTCTACCGTGTGTTCATGGTGGGTAATTTAATATCATGTTCATCAATACAAGATATTGCACTTAGCAACAGTATTGTGTTCACAACAATAGCATTTGGTCAATGGTAGTACTATTGACTTAAGTATTCAGTACTGAGCAGCCACATGGAGAGGCTAGTTCTTATTTGCATAGGATCGTATTTGAATTGTAGACAACGCAGAAAGGGAACCATAAAAGCAAGACTGTTGGAAGATCCCCATGTTGTTTCACAAATATGCACAGAGAGACATTATTATTGTTGCAATGACAAGCCCAAACATCTGCAGTGTTTATTTTGATTAAGCGCCAGCAAATACCAGTGAGAGAGCGAGTGAGATAGCATGCGCACACACACTCTCTCTCTCTCTCTCTCTCTCTCTCTCTCTCTCTCTCTCTCTCTCTCTCTCTCTCTCTCTCTCTCTCTCTCTCTCTCTCTCTCTCTCTCTCTCTGACACACACACCGGCAGACACTGGTCTACGCCTGCAGGCTCTGTGTGTGCCTGGCCAGGTGTTCCAGGAGGAAGCACCTGCAGAGGGCAGGTGTGGCTGTCGCCAGGCAAGAGAACAACACAGCTGCTCTCTCAGCCTTCGGGGTAGTGGGGGAGGGGTGCTTGTAGGGTTTGTTTTTATCACATGTATATATAGCCTATACATCTATACTTATAAAGACTAGTTTGAATAGGAGTAAATAGCACACACGTATTCACGCACACAGCTGTCAAAGGCATGCATAGAACACGCATGGAGTTTAAAGTATATACCGCTATGTCGTACTCTGTAATGCTGAGCCTTTGTGGTCGTTTTCAATTTGGACTTTCCCTTTTCTGGCCACAGAGGATGGATTTTTGCAAGAGAACGCAATTTCAGGAACCATCCGGGGCCAAATGTGATCTTGTGCTGTTTTATAGCTCTGGTCATAATTATAAGTACACATCATCAGGTTGCTTAAAGATAAGTCTTCTCGCGCTGAACATAATTTGAGAGCCACTTTAATGTAACATCTACTGCATATGAGAGCAGGGTTTGTGTGTGCATTTTTTGACTCTGAAAGGAGAGCCCACTCAGATGCACACACACTCTGCACACAAGCTGTGACAGGTCTGCTCTCCCAAAGATGGCATTGTTTACGAGAGCCCTTCGTGTTTATGTGCCGACAACGTGGTGAGACGGGCATGCGCGGGCCCTGCTCGGAGCCAGTTCTGTTCCAGCGCATCGTTTTCTGATTAACCAAATTGTTTTGATTTGAGGATTTAACTGCGAGGGATTTGAATGCATTACACCGCAGTGTATTTGGTGTATTACTTAAACGGGGTGAATCGCGGGAGTGGGCCAGAGAGGCTGGTGGTGGTTGCATGTAGTTTAAGTGGAGTTATTAGAGTGGAGGGTTTGGCGTCTGGCTGTGTACTTGGCCTCCTTCAGTGGAAACTTTAGGATGTTGCAGCCAAGTGAGTGTGTGACATGGCTCTCGTAAATTTTAAGTACACACACACACGCACGCACGCACGCACTCTCACACACACACACACACACGCGCGCGCTTGCTCTCTCCCTCTCTTCCTCTCTGTCTCTCGCTCTCCCTCTCTCTCTTTCTAACGTCTCGGGTCATTCGATGCTCTCTTACCCAATGTCTCACTCACATTCAGCCCTGCACTGCTGTCGTTGTCGTCTCACATACACTGCTTGTAGTTCACTTTTCCACACATGCCTTCATGAGCGTCCATTCTCTCTCTCTCTCTCTCTCTCTCTCTCTCTCTCTCTCTCTCTCTCTCTACCTCTCTCTTTTCTCCATCTCTCTTTATTTGGCTTAGATTCACCCTCTGACACACATAGCCACAGACACACACACACACACGTTGCACCCAAAGAGCACCCGTGTGTCTCCCCTCTCTGTGAGCGGAGTGTAACAGGAGATCTGAGGGTTTTCCATGGGTGAGTAGGCGGGTCAGGCCTTACTTAAACTAATGGCTCCCAGCAGTGTTGAATAGCCAGACACACTGGAGCCGACGCTTGAGGTTCTGGAATGCCACTGCGGGCTCAATGCCTGCCTTTCATCGGCACAGAGCGAAGGAAGGAGAGAGAGAGGGAGACGGGAGGGGAGAGGGTTGAGAGAGAGAGAGAGAGAGAGAGAGAGAGAGAGAGTAAGAAAAGGGAGTGGAAGAATGAGAGACAGAGGGTAGAAAATAAGGGACCCATTTGTTATGGGTGATATGAGTATTGGTGAGTTGGAGGGCACAATAGACCTGGGGTGGTGGGTGGTGAGGGAGGCTTAGAGTAGAGCTGTGGTCGGCTTTATTCTTCTTCTTTGTGGTGGTGGTGTGGGGGGTGCCGGTGGTTGTGGACAATTGGGGGTGAGGGGTGGAGAAAAGGCGTGTCCTGGGCAGTGTGCTTGACGGCAGGAGGGTTAAAGTACCAGTCAATGGTTGTTTTGTGTCGGGAG
This sequence comes from Lota lota, assembly GCA_026745465.1. NCBI lineage: Eukaryota > Metazoa > Chordata > Actinopteri > Gadiformes > Lotidae > Lota > Lota lota. The sequence continues at coordinate 18,626 of JACYXH010000008.1, read as the reverse complement.
GGCCGGCAGGACCCCCACCACCAGCCAGCCATTTGTTTTTAATGTCTCGGGAATGAGCTGTGAATGAGCACTTGAATGAATCAATATAAGTCTGAATTGAGTCTAGGGGTGGTGAAGTAAAAAGCTGGCAGCGGCACCGGAGGGGTGTGGGGGGGGGGGGAGTGAGTGCCTTTCCTGCTCCTATTCTCCATCAACCCCCCCCCCCCCCCCCCCCCCCGCTTTTCCCAAACTCCACGATAAGAAAATCACATTCAAAAACCACATATTACTGTTCCTCAACATGCCCCATTTTAACCCTTTAATAGACAGCAGAGTCCCAATCTCTGCCGAGAAGCCTCTTCTCTCATTCCATCTTCTTCATATCTTACTGTAAATGCTGTGCCAGGCGGTGTTTAAAAAAAAGTCCCCATTAAATAAATACCCCATGACACATGTAATGGAAAAGGAAACACACACTCACGCATTGAGAGATCAGACAGGGAGATCTATGACCGCATCAGATTAGCTAACATCAGGAGTCTGACCAGATAATAAAAAAAGATGGGGACACAGAGGGAGAGACACACAGGCATGCTGGGAAGCTGGAAATGACAGTGAAAGAGATTTAAAAGATAAAACAAAAGGAAAGAGATGATTTACAGTAATCTCTGGTGGTCTTTTACGGTCTTACAGCTGCCTTAAGATCAGAGAGAGAGAGAGACAGTCAGACAGACAGAGAGAGAGAGACCGAGGGGGAGAGAGAGAGAGAGAGAGAGAGTTGAACAACAAGGTGTGAGATTATTTCATTCGTTTCTAGAGGAACCTTGGCCAGGCTGAGAGGAGAAGGTTGGTAGGAGATAAGCCAAAAAAGTATCTGCGCTGCTGGCGCACGCCCTCACACTATGGATGAGCCGAGATAAGCATGTGGTAGACAACACAGGAAAAAACACGTGCAAGCCAACGAGCGTGCCACATTCAGTCACTGCCTGCAAATATACAGGCATCACTTTAACACTGTGTGGGTTGGGATGACTTTGTGTCAGAACATGGGGCTGATAAACCTCAGCTGTTTACTGCCTCTTTCTGTAGACCCTTCAGATCTGTTCACCGTCGTCGTTTCTATAACTTTGTTCCACCAAGAGTCTTATTAAAACCCCAATATCGGGTCAGGATGATGATCACTGAGAATTGAGAAATGAAGCGCCATGCTGCATATTAATTTGGAAATACAATACAAAGTGTGGTGACCAGCAGTGTAATGCATGGCGTTAAGCTTGTGTCAACACAAACTCATTAGAATATAAAGGTCTGCATACCACTGGGGCCAGGTGTCTTATCTCAAAGACGGCTCCTCAATATGAAATGTTTGTAAACACTGGGGCTCCAAAGAAGCACTGAATGTTCTCCCAAAGTCAAATCATTTGGTTAATGGCATGCATGAAAAGGCCATGCAAAGTTGACTACCCGTGCTGGACGCAAGTTGTGAGATTGCTTTTATTTGTTGAAGGTAATTCTGACTTCACCACTTTCGGAGATGACCCCAATTTCAAACAGAGTTTGAGTGCATGGCTGTGTGGTTTTAGTCACTCTCGTCCTACATTAAGAAGCTCTCTCAGCTCTCGACTGCCACCCATGTTGAAATTGTATCGAATGACTCAGAGAATCTGAGACACTTGAAAACGACTAGCCATGGGGAATCTATCTCTACAAAAACATTTTAGGATGGGGGCATTAAGGAAAGCACACTTGATGGAGTAAAAAATGATGAAATGTACAGCCTTGATATATGTGAACCATGATGTTAAATGATGGCAAGCAAGCTTGGCAATGAAGAAGTTCACAGACCAGGTTCAGATGTTAAGTGAGGTTGCTGATGTCTGATTGCTGGTGTTAGTAAAACTGCTACTACTGGGTGAGACACGATCCCCTCATTATAAAAAGAATGGCTGTGTAGGTAGACCCTCCATATGTAGGTGGCAGATTCTCTCGGCCCCAATTGGTTGAATGTATCACAGTGTTGCTTGGTCACCCACAGGCAATTAGCTTGCTAGTTAATGAGGGCTAGGCATCGCTGGCTCATTGTGGATGCAGCACCCTATTCATTCTCCATGCACTTTACCATTCATCCAGCCACTGGCATTGTTCATGGACGCCTATTGTCATGATAATGTCTTCCTAAGAACGCTGTTTATAGTACACACACACACACACACACACACACACACACACACACACACACACACACACACACACACACGTATACACATGCAAAACTATTGCTCTCTCCCTTCACACACACACACACACACACACACACACAAATACAATATTAACTAGTATATTAAGCATACTAAATTATGTATAAATGATAGCTTTAAATACATTTTGAATTGCAAACTAGTTTTTTGAAACGTGTCAAATGATTATTTTACACACACTCAAACACATACAGACATAGTGCCATGATGTCATGCCGGCCGACAGCTGCAGTGCTCAGAATGATATTCATACAGCATGCAACATGTTGACTCGAGGTTATAAAGATAAGCAAGTGTACTGCACTTCCTGGTTCTCGCTCTATAAAGCACAGTTTTGTGTGGATTGACATATGGTTTGCATGTGGCGGTGATTAATCAAGGCTGTATGACTTTCCTTCAGAGAAAGTCTGCTATATAATATGAAAATTATTGGAGACGGCTGTGTTTATAAGCCAATATTCCCCCCAAAATAATTCTGCAACAATCTGGTACTTTAGTCTAATAAAAATAAAAAGTGAAATACTGCAGTAGTCATAGTTGTAGGTGGTACATTCGGGATGCCATGTACAACACTTTGGGAAGTGATTAGGGCTGACCCTCTAACGCAGAGTGATTCTGCAGAACATGAATGTCTGCCATCTGCCCGTTCATTACACCTGGCCATGAATTCAACATGGCCGTCTGCTATTGACTAACAGTGGCACGAGCTGCAATCTGCAGCAGCCGGCCGTGCTGTGTGCTACAGTAGCATCTGTGGAGCATGGTTGCAAAGGCTCCTGCTGGGTCTCTCTCGCTCTGCCTCTCTCTCTTCTCTCTCTCTTTTCTCTCTTGGCCTCTCTGTGTCTCTCTGCCACAGCCACCTGGTCCTGACTCTGAGCCGGCTGGCCCACCAGATGTACCCTGAATAGAGTGGGCAGAGGAAGGGATAGGAACTATAGGTTGTCCCTGTTAAGTTGCTCTCAAGACTGCTTGATCCAGCACCAGAGTTATATACTGCAGTGGAGTAGCTTAGTATTCGGTTTTACATGGATCTGATATGCTGGAAGTGTTGCCATTGTGATTTCGGCTGTGTTCTTCAAAGGTTGAATATTTGCACCACTATTCAGTGGTGTTAAGTCATCCAAGACATCCAGTAGTGTTCTTCAAAAATGCTGTATTTGATTGTTTCTCCTCTCAAAGAACACGTGAATCCCAATCATATTGATAATTCTTAGTGGATGATACACAACCACCTAATTAAACTGCGTAATATCTCATTGACCTCTGGCCCTGAATAAACTGAGAAGCACGTGCATGCGCACCCACACACACTCTCAGTGACACTCTCATATCCTCTCCACAGTTCCTAGAAGAAATAGAACGATGGAGGAAATAATAGCCTGAAGCAAATAAAGACTGTGCAGGCTGCCCAGTGTCAGCCGGGCTTCATTATCTTAACCTCTATTGTCCCCCCAACACCACTTATGTGTGAATGTGTTTGAGAGAGAGAGAAAGAGAGAGAGAAAGGGAGGGAAAGGGAGACCGAAAGGCTCGGCATAAATCAGCTGGCGATTTAAGTTTAACTTAGCGAAGACGAAGCGGCAGGCAGACGAGGACAGAGATGCTGCTCATTCATGCCCCCTAAGTACTCCCCCCATACCCCATGGATCGCTTGGCAAGGCAGCCTTGAGCGAGGCGCATTAAGCAGCCCAAACAATAGAGATTAAATAATAAAAGGCCTGCCTGAAGGAGCGGAGGTGTGCGTGTGCGTGTGGGTGTGAAGCGGCATCATATAAAACATTCTATGGAGGCTTCCACACTCTTCTCAATGGTTCCATAGGTAGGGGGTGACGAAGCATCCTCGGCCCTCGGCCCTCCCCGTTACCCCCCTCCTTCGTCTCTCCTTTGGCATGACTTCTTGTTTAGCCTTTAGGTGCCAAAGCAATTAGTTATGTTAATTGCAGGGTCCATTGCCGATGAATGCAGCAGCTTGAATAGAGCCAGTCTGCAGTGGATGATTGGCTCGGCTCCATGGTCGAGAGAGGCAGGGGGAGAGAAGGGAGGGGTGGTTGTGTGGAGGTGTGGCCTGCATTGCGTGATGTCACCAGCGTTTGGCCAACCCCCTTCGGAACAGAGGAGTAGAGTGTGTGGGAAAATGGGGGTGGAGCCTAGGCAGTGAGAGAGCGAAGAAAGAATAGGAGACTCTCAAAGCCTGAGCGCACAAGCGAACGAGAGGACACAGGTTGTGTGTGTGTCTGTGAGAGAGAGAAACAAACAGACGCCAAAGAGAAACCACGGAGAGAGACGCAGCAAGAGAGCATTCATAACAAGGAGACAAGAGCTCACGTTCAAGAGGGAGAAGAAGAAGCAGCTACCGGAGGAAAAAGAAGATTGAGCTTTACGGACAGCAGGAGAGAGAGAGAGAGAGAGAGAGAGAGAGAGAGAGAGAGAGAGCGAGATCGAGCGAGTGGGAGTGTCTCTGTGTATGTGTAGTGCAGTGCTGCGCTGGCCAGCTCTGGATATCTCCCATCTCCATCTGGGTGCCATCTGTGTCTCTGACTCCGGCCCCCACCACCACCCCCCCTCTCCCCCTCCTCGCCGCGGTGGAGCGTTCACATATGTGGGAACGCAAACACATGCATGACACATGAAGCCGTGGAGCGAAAAGCAGAGAGCGAGAGAAGGAAAGGAAACGATAAGAAAGTAGACGGACACCGCCGCCGTAGCCACCATCACAGTTCACTTTTTATCCCTTCAACATTGAAGACTGGACTCTACCAGAGAGGAGGTAGGAGAAGAGAGATTGTGTTTGGGTTGCTATAGCCTTGAATTTGTATGTTTTTGTTTCCATGTATGTGTATTGGGTAGTATGTACGTGTGTGTTAAACAGTGTGTATGGTTTTGTGTGTCGTGTGTGAAGTATACCGTATGTTCGCAAAGTCTTCTTAAATGTGACTGTAAACGTGAGCTCAACTTCCCAGTGTGGAGCTCTGCAGTGCAGATGTCGCTTCATCCTGTCTAGTTTACCCCCCTGCCTTTATCCCCTTATCTCTTCATCCCCGTCTGCTGAGGTTTCGCTGGAGCGAGGGAGACACTTATCCGCTAGCTCTGTTTACCAGCCCCCACCGCATTCCCCCCCCCCCCCCCCCCCCCCATGAAAAAAAAATCTCAACTCCTGTCCAGCCATATGGACACCATGATTACTGTTGCAGTAATCCCCTTGAATGCATCATATTGGTGCCTTGACGTCCAGCTTGCAAGTTTAGAACGCTGTGATGGTTGTGGTCAGTTCTGACAAACACAGCTTGTGATGACCACCAGAGAGTGTCTCTCTCTCTCTCTCTCTCTCTCTCTCTCTCTCTCTCTCTCTCTCTCTCTCTCTCGTTCTCTCTCTCTCTCAGCTGTCATTCCTTCTGAGCAGTGACCAGTTATTCCACGTGGCACAGGCAGAGAGAGAGAGAGAGGCTACTAGGTGAGGAGCATGCATATGTCCCTCACTGTCCCAGACATGTGTGTGTGTGTGTGTGTGTGTGGGGTGGGGGGGGGGGGGGGGGGGCGGCATACGGCTGTGTCTGTCTTTCAAGCTGTGTCTACATGTTACACAACACTCTTGACATGGGTGTGGGAATGTGAAATCAACTGGGAACAAATGTCAGTAGCGTGCCGCACTGTTTTGGTCTACGGTTATTATGAATAGCTGTTTTCTTTTGGATGGGCTTAGTATTACTAGCTACGTTTTCGGTGTGTAAGTCACACCCAGTTAGTTTTTGGGATTGCTGTGAATCTCTACAAAGGCAAGGGGCAATGTTTGTGTTTTGGTAGGTAGAAAGAATAGATGGAGGGGGAGGGAGGGTTTGAAAAGAGGCTGCCAGAGAGAGGGGGCGAGAGAGAGAGAAAGAGAGAGAGAGACCTGGATAGTGTCAGACCCGGCCAGGCCAGTCCTTTAGGGAGATAGGGGAGACTGACTGTCGACTGGGCAGCCTCAAACCAGAGACCTCTGCCTGCACGGCTGGACTCTGTCTCACTCCTGACAGCAGGAGCCGGTGTGTGTGTGTGTGTGTGTGTGTGTGTGTGTGTGTGTGTGTGTGTGTGTGTGTGTGTGTGTGTGTGTGTGTGTGTGTGTGTGTGTGTGTGTGTGTGTGTGTGTGTGTGTGCTAATGTACTAGGTAAGGCTGTAACTTATTTATGTATTTGTTCGTCATATTTGGATACACTAGGCAATGTAATTGCTAAAAAAGAGTGAAGCAGACACACACACAAGCAGACATACATTCACACACACACACATGCACACGCTCCCAGCGGGAGTATTGCAGCTGTCTCAGGAGTTGGGTGCCGGAAGCACTCTATTAGTTCCAGTGGTTAGGACTGTGATATCTGGCCCCCAGGGGCTCTTTCAATGTGTGTGAGTGTTTGTCTCAATACGAATATGATTGCTGCTTTTATGCAGAGCTACAGCTGTATCTACCCATTGGTAGACACACACCCTCTCTGCCGATCATTGCTTTCTCTCAAAGAAAATCCCCAGGAAGGTGTATATTTGTCAATGTGCATTTAACCACCTGCGGTCCCTCCCTCCTATTGCCACCAAGCAGATATTGTATGGGAATAGACCCCCTCCCCCCCACACACACTCACACTCTTGTGCTAAGTGCCTCGGTCAGAGGTCTACTGCAGTGGTCTAGTGACCCTGTGTTGGCCCGAGAGCAATGCTCAATGACCCCATACAAGACCTTCTATTAGCTGAGCCGGTGTGGTCCCAGCAGAGACGGGTAGCTGTGAGATAAAGCATTTTTATGTCTTCTTCACGGAGGAACAAGGCATTATTGTCACAGCCACCAACGTAGTTCATGGGAAAAGATCTGTAGATGTTATTCCTTTTAGCGATTGGTTGTATAAGTAACTTATCAATGCTGTACGGCCAAAAATGGTGGTGGTAATCGAGGTGTGTACAGGTGTGGCCATCTACTCCCATGGCTACGGTTAGATGTGCTTTAGCAGCACGGTAGGATTCAATAATAATGAACATTAATTATCGAAACGCATCATACACTCCAAAGCTTTGGGACTGCATACTTCAATAAGGGAAGGTGGAATATGCCATTTCAGCATCCTTTATATTTTTATTAATTTTCTTGCCAAGCCCCTCCACAAAACACACACACACACACACACACACACACACACACACACACACACACACACACACACACACACACACACACACAGACACCTTATCTGATAGCCCACATGCATAAGGTACACTTATCCCCGGCGGCCGTCCCACTCATCCCCTCCATTGTTCTGCTCACAGCTGGCCTCTTTGTTTTACTTATCGCTCCCTCTCAGCCACGCTGCAGCTCGGAGCCCTCGTTCTGCTGAGCCAGGCCCGCCCACAGCACTCCTTCACCCCACTCCTATACTCCTATACCTATGGCTCAGCTGGCTCTCATCTGTTGCTCCATCAAACAACAAACCCAGAAACCCTGCAGCGTTATTGCATGTTTGTTGTTCGTTATGTTCGTTGTTTCAGTGTTTCTTTTCTTGACCAAAGCAGAAATTTAGGCTACTTGTTTGCTCCGTTGCTTGCACTGAATGACAACCACTGCAAACGTCTCCTAACTGAAACTACCAATTCAAAGAGCTAGCTCAGTCCAGCGTTGGAACAGTTTATCAGAGCACTCCTTAATAGGTTGTGAAATCTACAAATGTGTTGAAGGAGCACTGTGTCATTTTCTCAAGTGTGCCTCAAGCTGTTTTGAAACTAAGATCTCTAAACCTTGAGCCCAGTCAGAGTGCAGTCACCATTTGTGATCTAATGTTACTACTTAGATCGACATGACGTACAGCATTGGTGTGTGTCATTGTGAAGCATACGTGTTTGTTTGTTTACTGTGGCATGTACAACACATTTCAGCAACCGCTACATGTATGCTGGTAGTTTACCATGAATAGGAATCCTACACAGTGTACCTTAGCATGGCAATGGAGACATCTGGTTCCAAATGACTTATTTTCCAGGGCCTTTTTTAGTTGTTGCTGCTATTAGAGCCATTTCCACCTGGTCTGAAACGCTCCACTGTTCTCCTCCACTTCCTTATTTCTGGAGCTCGAATTTGGTTTTTATGGACTACTGTAACTCACTGCCTCAGTGTGTCTGTGTGTATGTAGGTCACGCCCACGTGCGTCTGTTCATGACAGGTTAAGTTGGATGTAATGGGGTTTATAACATAGGAGCCACACAGTCTGAGGCCTTCAGACACACTCACACACCCGCTGGTTCATTAGTCCCACTCATGTCAGGGGAGCTTCATATATGTTCTACGGTTACCCCCCCCCCCCCCCCCCCCCCCCATCCAGATGTGGACAACAATGGTTGACGAAAAACAAGCAGCAGAGTGTACTGTTATCACGGTACTACAGCCAGCTTTGGTTGCTGGTGGTTGGGCGAGACGTGAGAGCGGCCGGGGCTTGGAAGTGATTGATGGGGCAGGGTAACCAATTAGCCACGGAGAGGTGGGAACCTCTGTAACCTGATAGGCAGAAAATGTCTCAGTGCTGGGCGGGAGCGGGGCCGCTGCTGGCTGAGAGTATGTTGTGTCGGGGCGACGTGCAGTACGGTTGAAGTAATGATTGACGGATGAACTCTGTGTGTCGGTTCACGTTTGCTGTTGTTGTGTTGTGCGCTGAGTTGAGCCCCCGGGCAAGCAGTTTCACAGGTGTAGGCTGCCGCTGTCCTCACCTGATGACTGAACAAACATCTGGTAAAATGGGGTCAAAGCACAGACACAGTCAGTCACACACTCATACACATCTGTCTTTCAAACAGCTGGGCCAAGCTGGACCGATTTGTTTGTGCGTGAGTGTGTGAGTGTCAGTGTGCATGCACTCTGTTCTAAAGTAATGAGTCAGATGTGCAGTGCAGTGCAGTCCCAGGGTATTAGAGATGTTTTCTGCAGTGATGGACAATAGCAGGAGCAGCGATCTAATCCTCCTCACACTCTGCTCCAGTTTCCCCCTCTATAAACTCCTACTTCATTCCCTCTGAACTGTGACCTCACGCTGCCCGTACCGTCCACTCCGCTGTCAAAAATTCTCTCTCTCTCTCTCTCTCTCTCTCTCTCTCTCTCTCTCTCTCTCTCTCTCTCTCTCTCTCTCTCTCTCTCTCTCTCTCTCTCTCTCTCTCTCTCTCTCTCTCTCTCTCTCTCTCTCTCTCTTTCTTGGGCAGTTTTTACCATGTGGCTGCAGGACAAGGGGAGCTGCTTTAGTCGTTATGTTGCTGAGTGACAAGGTTATTGCAGGGTGAGCCCAAGCTGTCTGCATGGCGTCAGAAGGACCGAGCGTCTCTCTCTCTATATATATATATATATATTTCTCTCCTAGTCCTTCTATCTCCATCTCACTGAACCACAATGTGGTCGCCTCAGCAGCACATCGTTTCCATTTCCAAACACAGAAATTACTTTTCTCGCTCGCTCTCTTGTCTTTTTTCATTTTCCGTCTGTACGTCTGACGGTGTCCTGTCATTCGGTCGTCGCTCTTCTACCACTTGACCTATTCTCCCCGTCTCTCTGGCTCCCCGTCCACTCCCTCACACACACACACACACACACACACACACACACACACACACACACACACACACACACACACACACACACACACACACACACACACACACACTAAGAGTACTATACACTGTACAGACTCCCTTGCAGAGTGTTGTGCTTGGGTCTGGTCCAGCTATGTGTTCTGCAGGGCTGGGAGGCGGTAATGGAAGCCAAGACAAACAACCCGCCCTTGACTTTAGACAGCTAGAGGTTTGTCTTTCTGATGAAACCAAGTGAAAACGGTATTTTCTCCCCTTGTTTTTCTCTCCTCTCGCCCTCCCTGGCGGGGGCCTCCCTTTGCACTCCTGGCGCCACCAATTTGCAGACCAATTTGTCATCTCTTCTCTCTGTGCACTTTTCTCGCTCTTGATTTGGACGATTCATTGGAGTTGTTGATGTCATATTGATGGCGGACGATGAGAAATATACGATTTACAGAAAGAACATGCACGGATTAAAACAAACTAACATGTGCGTGTTCAAATTGTGACTTAATTTTGGCAAACAATTCTGCCAGATTCATCTCCATGAAGCATAAATCATGGATAGAACACTTAGAGGAGGTTAAGTGTCTCAGTGGTCTCATAATGGGTCATGGTGCTGAATGAATGGAGAAGACCCCCCACACAATAAAATAGACATGCAGCAGCATATGAGCAGCTATCGTTCTTCTAAGTGTTGGCTGCTGAGAGAGACAGGTCCTTTAGGCCTGTATGTGGGTGCCTGTTATGGTGTTGGAACTAGTCTATGAAACTAGTGAAGGACTACACCCAACATGGCACCGCCTCTGTCTGTCTGCACCGATTAAGTGGAACAACATATTCATGAGCAAAATACACATGGCAGCATACACAAAAACACGTGTGTCTGTGTGTGTGTGTGTATATATGTGTGTGTGTGCAGAACAGATGTGGACTGTATTGTGGCAGTGCGTGCGGATGGACGGGGGACCAGGTGCTGCCTTTGTCTCCACGGCCTTTAAGGCCACTTGCATTCAGTCCTCCTCCCCCTCCTCCCTCTTCACCCTGTCCTCCTTCTCTCTCTTTGCCTGGCCTTGGAAGGAAGGCAGTGTCTGTTTGTGTGCGTGTGTGTGAGGGCCATGGCTTGGTGAGGGGGAGGAGATATCGGCCCCTTCTGTCCCTCTCTCGCTCTCTCCCTCCTCCCCCTGCCCCCTCACAGGTGACTGTTAGAGGTCCCAGCTGGCCAGCTTTTGGCCGATTAGATCCATATGGTCTAGGAGAGAGCGGGGGAGGGGGGTTGTAGTGGGAGAGGCAGGGGGAGTGAGCAAAGAGACGGGCGAGGAGAGAAAAGAGCCCATCCATTTGCATGGGTCCTGCCACGGCCACAGTTATACATATTTTTGCCTAAAACCTTTTGAGTCTTACCCAAATGTTTTCCATTCCCTTTCTGTCATTGAGAATGCCAATGGTGGGAAACTCTGGCTAATACACAATAGATTTCAATAAGGTATATTTTTGATATAATAAATTAAATATAATAAACCTATACAAATTTAGTTGGATTTTTTTAACATTTTAAATTGTAGAGATGTTGTGAAATTGTCCAAAACTCACAAATAACCCATGAAGATGGTGATCTTTTGATCAGCCATGTTTTTAAACAAATATTCAAATAGAGTCTTAATCCATGCAAAAAAAAGCATGCCAAGGCCGATTACACTGGCAGGGGGACAAAATGAGGGATTCATTTTATAATCTTAATATGAACGGTAGGCAAGCACGGTTAAGTGACTCTCTGGCAAGTCTTAACTTGACATATAGGCCTGCTGCTCTCCGGGATCTTTATTTGTGTGTGTATCTTAATTTGTGTGTGTGTCTGTGTGTGCGTGTGTGTGCACACGTGTGCCTGTGTGTGTTCTGGGTCGACAGTTACTGCTCACACCAGCGCCTGTCTTGGAAGCTATCAGTGAATCAGGTCTGTGTCATCTCTCTTTTCACCTCATCAGCAACGACAGGAAGGAGATAACAGAATATTGATGGTAGCTGTGAGCACTCATCATGTGTACCAACACACACCACACACACACAGTATGTTTATACAGATCCAATCATTCCTTCCGCTTCTCATGAATTTTAGAAGGAAAAACAAGGGTTTCCGTTGCATGTCATGTCCGACCAGTGTGGTGACTATCGTGGGAGGTAAGAAAACTAAATAAACGTTCAATTCTATTTTAGGTTCTTGTTTTTCCACTCTCTCACTTGCAATCATTAGCTGGATATGGGCAATAAAGCAAGCAGTGATAGATTATGATAAATATAAGCAAATATAGACACAGCCTATAGCCAAAATATAGGCAAATATAGCTTATAGCCAGAAGAAAATATGCTACAGACACCAGATATAAAATAACACAACTAAATATTTTTAGTGTATGTGGCTGTCACTTATTCTCTACTACTGTATTATTATGGATGGCAACAATTGTATCCAAATCCAATATTTTTGTTGTGTTCATTTAACCACTTCCTTGTCAAATATAAATTCCCCGTGCTTTATACGTTGCCCGGACAGCATGGACTTCATCTTGAGCCTGCTGACATGTGTACGTGGACTGTAGGCTGTTATTTTAGTGGTGCACCCACAGCCTTTGTTCCATTAGGAAGATGGTGACAGGTGGCATTCAGCGCAGAAAAACATCTTACATCCTCTTCCAAGCCAATATTCACCTGGGTTAACATCAGACCACTTTGGGCTGTGTGTGTGTGTGTGTGTGTGTGTGTGTGTGTAGATGGGGGGGGGGGGGGGGGGGGGGGGGTGGTGGTGAGTGTGTGTGTGTGTAGATGGGGGGGGGGGGTGAGTGTGTGTGTGTTCTCTGGTTGCCTTGCCAGCTGCTTCATCTATGAGTATATGGGGTGGTCTCAGGTGTCTACAGATGAAGTCATCCAGCTATGTGCGCCGTCTAATTGACAAGCAGAGGCAAATCTCTCCGGGCTCCTCTCGGCTGCACACACACACACACACACCTGATGTCGCTTGCATCAGTGCATGGCCTTGCTGTTTACCTCTAAAACTGCTAAAGACATATATCTCAAGATTCCATGGACACAGCTGCAACCTAATTTTTATATTGCCCACGTAGATGGCATGCAGGATAAGGCCACATGTGCAGCAACAACAACACCCCAATGTAGTGCAATTTATTCATGCTTACCATATTATAGTAGTTACTTTGAGAAATACATTTTCATTCATGAATGATATTCACCAAATTGGCCTTTTATTGTGGACATGGCATTGAATCACATACTTAATGGGTTAAGGTTTGGGTCTGTGTGTTGTTTAGCTTGATTGTGTGGTTGCAAAGCACGCCACACTATTGTTATGTTTCTTATTATTATTCTTCCTCCTCATTTTCCGTAATTATCTGTTTTTGAGAGATAACTCTCCAAGGGCACGTTCTACCAATCCGCTTTACTCATCCGTGTGTGCATGGATTTATACTTTATTTTTTATCATGTGACCCCAGGGGGGCTCTGTACGAAGGTGAACAACTCAGAGTTGTCAAAGTTGGTACACGTGGAGTAGAAACCGCACGTAAGCAGGTCTCCAAAAAGTAAAGTACCTCTTTTGCGACAGGGGACGCTATAACTTGCAAACAAACAAAAACGATCAGCCCCATTATTCAATCCATCACAAGTCTGCTTCAAAGTGGCCCAGAAAAAAACTCTTCACAAAATGCACACATTTTTTGTTATTATTATCATTATTACTTGGAGCCACTGTTGACTCTCAGGCCATATGCCCCTATGTTGATTCTGTTATTGAGATGTCATTCTAATTTCCTGGCTGTGTGTGTGTGTGTGTGTGTGTGCAGGCTTCCCGCAGTGAGCTTTGGTACACGTGTGTGTATGTGCATGGATCCCTCCTTCCTGCCCCCTGTGTTGGGGAACAGGTGGAGCGTTGGCAGGCAGGCTGTAGGGCTTAAAAAGCGGCACATGGGGAATGAGTTTCTAGAGGACTGTGAAATGGAGTAGAAAGTAAAGACTGTACAATGTGCTACAGATGGAAAACATGTGCAACCGTGATGGCCCATCGGTGTGGTAGGCCTATACATATTGAAGTAGGCCTATACATATTGGGTGGCTGTGAAGTAATTTTGAGAGCCATCACAATCTATTTTGACATGAAACAGCATCCAAATTGTGTTTTATTTACAGCCTTGCATTCCACTGGCTGAAGAATAGAATGACGCAAGCATAGCATAGTAAACAAATGATGAAGTAGTTCGTTAATACTCTAGAGGTTCCTTATACAGCATTCATTGCACTGCTGTTCCCCATACAGCCCAAAAATAGTTATCTGCCGTTTTCTGACAGCAGTCCTAAAATTAGTTTTAGTTTATGCGTCGCTGTCCTCCACAATCCAAACCGCACAACCCGTGACGAGTCGAGCATGGCTCATTTACTTCCTATTCTAAGTAGAATCCATCGACCTCAAAACCAAGTTTGAGTAAATATAGACCCGCTAAGAGCCCGTGAAGTGGTTAGTATTTAACAGCGTAGCCGTCTTGAGTGTCAGATGCATTGTCAGTTGATATTCAACCTTAAGCTCCCCACCACCCCTCTACCACCTTCTCCCTAAAGCCCCTATAGCTTGTCCGCACTCAGTTCATAGAAGCGAAAATACTTTAGACACAGGCACCCAATCGTAAAGCCCTGAAACCATGGCAAAGCGCTCTGCCGACCCATGACCCCCGGAGACCTTGGCTGTCTATTAATCGTCTTTCTTAAAGCAGTTAGAGGCGTCTGATCCACTCTAAAAGGAGACCGGGGGGGGGGGGGGGGGGGGGGGGGGGGCAGACTTCATGCATCCCTGACACACAAAGACATCTTCTGATCCTCAGGTCCCGTCCCCCTCCTCCAGCCCCCCTACCGCCGTCGATCTGCCCCGGCCCCTTATCTGGTGGTCCTATTCAATGCTACATCCATATTGAGTATGCGTTTAACATTCAAAAGCGTTGGCGATCTTGTTAGCAAAGCGTGAAATGGCTCCATGCCTTTCTTTCTTTCTCCAACACCCCCCACCCTCACCCTCACCCTCCACCGCCCAAGCCCTCCACCCGTCACTCCCACTTCTTTAAGGGGTAGTGCAATGAGGGGGAGGGGGGCATTCTTCTACACAATGGCCTTCTTCAGCACTTCTTCTGTTATGGATTTGAATAGTTGAGAGCGAAAGGCCTAAAGCCTGTGACATCTGGTTCTTTTATGGGAGGGGATGCGGCGGGGGGGGGGGGGGGGTGTTGGTCAGCATGGGGGTACGTCTTGGGTCCTTGGTGGCTGGAGTGTTCTACTCATTGCCTTCTGCAACAAAAGCTGTAGAACTGAGGTTTATGCATTGATGAAAACTATTGACGTGCAGAGGGAAAGTTAGGACTGCCTTTTCTGAAGTTCTTTCTTTCTTCCCTTTACTCACCAGCCTCTTTCACTCAGACCCATCTGCTGATCTAAGTCACTGTGTGGTGTTGAAAGAGTGGCCATCTCCGCCCTGTTTCTTTATCATATGCATTCATATAAAAAAAAAAAGTATGGAGCTTCATTCACAATAGGAATGGAAAACGAACATGTTTTTACAACAATTAAAACCTGTATGTATGTGTTGATTGACATTAGGATCCCGCCTGGGGTTCAAAAACCTTTGACATTCTACACGTCTACTGTGGCGGTCCTGCATTAGTTCTCGACCCAGTGTTGTTGACCCAGCGTTGACCTCTCTCCCTTTCTCTCTCCCTCTCTCTCTCTCTCTCTCTCTCTCTCTCTCCTCCCCTCCTTTCCTACACAGACAGTAGAGAGAAGAAGAGCCCTGCCATGCCCGGTTCTCCTGTGGATGTTAAGACTCATTCCAGATCAGCCCATAGCAGCTCCACCATGCCTCCCCTGCCCTCCGTCAACCCCAGCGGCCCCCGCCCGGCCTCCTTCTCCACCACAGCATGTAAGACTTGTCCTCCTCTCAAACACCACCTCGCTTGTTCTGAGAAGGGCCCTGAATCTGTCACCTAGATGGAGTTCAGTACACTCAATATTAAGGTGGAGGCGCTTTTAATTTGGAACAGAAAATGGAAGAAGGGTTGGAATTCATCAAGGTATTAAAGTGTTTTTTTGCATGTTGCACATGTGTTTACACCAACAAATGCACTTCGTTCATATTAGTTCTTCAACATAATCGTTTTTTGTAACGCAGCAGGAGTATACTGCCTCATTCTTAACGACGCAAACGTCTAAAAGCGAGATCCTGCAGGCAGGATGCAAAAGCAGAAGCAAGGGTTTGAGGGTTGAAAGGGTGTACCACTGTCCACAGGTCTGCTCCAAAGCTACGGTTGGATGACTCTTTCTCCCCTCCCCCTCCCCAGTAACCAATGGCAACCACCATTCGCCGCCCACGCTGAACGCCGTGCCGTCGCCGCCCCAGCGCTACAGCAACGGGCCGTCGTCCTCGTCGTCCTCGTCGCTGGCCAATCAGCAGCTGCCGGCCACCTGTGGGGCGCGTCAGCTGAGCAAGCTGAAGCGCTTCCTGACCACCCTGCAGCAGTTTGGCAACGACATCTCGCCTGAGATCGGAGAGAGCGTCCGCAACCTGGTGCTAGCTCTGGTGGTACGTACCCCCACCCCCTCCCCCTCCCCCCCACCCCCTTGTCCGTCCTTCATCGCTGTACACTCCACACAGTTAAACAGTCAATTTTGTTTGACTTCACTTTGTGTGTTGTGTTCATGGGCTTGATTTGATCCACATTGCTGATACAATCATCTCTGATTGGTGTGTGTGTGTGTGTGTGTGTGTGTGTGTGTATAGAGGCATTTTCTGTATATTTGATTGTATTTTACTGCTGTCCTGTACCTGCTGCTGTGGCACCCACATTTCCCATCTGGGATGAATACATTATCTTACCTTATCCTCTCTTCATTTCCCCAGAATTCAACAGTTACCATTGAGGAGTTTCACTCGCGGCTTCAGGAGGCCACTAACTTCCCGCTGCGCCCTTTCGTCATTCCCTTCCTCAAGGTAAATGTCTCCTTCGTCCTCCTCCACACTATTTGCCGTCATCACCTTTACATTCCCTCAATGTTCACAGAAGGTTTAAAAGCACCACAATTCAAGAAATACTTTCAAAATGAGTTGAAAGGAGAGCCATATCATACCCGTCTGTCTCCTCTTTTATCTAGTGAAGTGCTTTGAATTACACTGTGTACTATTGTAATACAGGGAGCAGTCGTTGATCACTTTATTATTATTATGTTTCCTTCATATCCGTCAGCGCGCGCCACGCCGCGTTATATATAATTGATGTCAGGTGGGGGTTTCCAGATTCAATAAACGCTTCCCAGCAGTTCAAAGGAGCGGATCGAGTATTGTGTGTGTTGACTTAACAAGCAACAGGCAAGTGCAAGTTTAACAGCCCCCCCCCCCCCCCCCCCCCCCCCCCAGCCCCGCCCTAGGGGAGCAGGGGGAGTCTGCGAGAGTCTACTTTTTAAGAGCTCCCCAAAGAAAGGCAGCACATAAATTAGCGATTTCGGAGAGCGCTCTGCTGTTTCTTCAGCCGGTACAAATCTGTTCCTTTTCCACGCTTACCTCTCCGTCACCTCTACAGCCCTCCCTCCCTCCCTCCCTCTGTCTGTCTGTCTGTCTGTATGTCAGAGAGTGTTGAGACAACTAACCTCTGTGCCTCTCCTCCTTTTGCTAATTTATGATGGGAGGGAGAGAAGGGACCACTAGTTAATCCCCACTACAGAGAGAGAGAGAGAGAGAGAGAGAGAGAGAGAGAGAGAGAGAGAGAGAGAGAGAGAGAGAGAGAGAGAGAGAGAGAGAGAGAGAGAGAGAGAGAGAGAGAGAGAGAGAGAGAGAGAGAGAGAGAGAGAGAGAGAGAGAGAGAGAGAGAGAGAGACTGTGAGCGAAAGACACAGATGGTGAAAAAGAAAAAAGGGAGAAATGTGTGAGGGGAAATAGACAGATGGGCCAATATGGATTCTGAGAGAGAGAGAGAAAAAAAACAGGGAGAGAGAAAGAGTAGAGTCTCGGAAGTGCAGAACATGCCTATAAAGTGTTCCCTTTCCTTTCCTCTTTTATGGGTGCCACATGGATCTCTGTCCTGTTCCGAGGGGTGGGGGATGTGGGGGGGGGGGGGGGGGGGGGGAAGAAAAAAGCAAGCATTCAGCTGCCAAGGCGCCGCCAATCTACTCTCAACCCAAGAAAAATCTCTGCACTGAACTGACACACAACACATGTGTCTCAGCAAGCTGGGGCCCCAGGCCAAACCCCAAACAAAGAAAAAAAAAATGGCGAGAGAAATAAAAAGAGAGAGGCACGGGAGATGGGCGAGAGGTCAGGCGACTAGCGTGAGATTGGCGCACAGAGATCACATCGGAGACACACTCTCCCACAGCCTGTCCCCAATATGGAAAGAACCCAGGGAGATGGAGAAAGACACTTAAGGGAACTGTCGGGAGAAAGACCGACCAGACTTTTATCATCAAAGGATACACATTTTTTACGAGTGAAAGGAGGTCCACGGAGCTTAGCATGTCACGGTGTAGGGTGGTGGTGGGGGATTTAACAGTTAGGAAAATGTATGGTTATTTATTTAGCGTAGGCGGGGAGAGTAAGAGAGGAGGGAGGGCGGGCGAGGGAGGAAGTGGTATAATTACAAACATGCCAGAGTCTGGTCCTTATTTAGGGAACACAGACAACCAGATAGAGAGATACAGAGGACGGAGACAAGCTCAGAGAAGCATGAAGGCAGAAAAAAAATCGGAAAAAAGCAGACGGGGATGCAAGAGAGACGGCGAGT
>JACYXH010000007.1:957500-967177 GCA_026745465.1 Lota lota | reverse complement strand
AAAGCATCCACTAATGGCCTTAATAGTAAATAGCTGTGTGTGTGTGTGTGTGTGTGTGTTGTGTGTGTGTGTGTGTACACATCGTATGTGTGGGAAGGAGAGATTCCGGCTGGTCTATGAGCTATGTTAATGTGTGCAGTGTTTCCAGACATGATTTATATTCAGGCCTATTTCATCCACGAGGAGGTTTCGGTACCGTACTGGGCCAGGTCAAGTGGAAAAGAGTTTTTCCGCACTGCTATGGGTTAATAGCGGTTCGATTCTCCACTGGAGGGTCGGCTCCCCCCACCCCATGTTTAAGAACGTACGCACTCACGCTGTTGTAACACTGATAGAATAAAAAAAAATAATAATAATAAAATAAAAAGTGCAGTCCCAAAATTGCTTCCATGCATTTTATTTGTATTTCTTTTAACGTTTGTCTGTTGCAAACAGAGGGCTGCCAACACATCAGCGTGGCTCGAATCTAGTTTGCGGTAATCCCTAGAGTTCACCCAGCAAATAAAAACCATGCTACAGCACATTTTTTGGGTTGGCGTAGGCGTGCTCCACATTCAAGCCTGCATGAATGGCGATTTTTTGCATGTTGTTTCTTTACTGGGATTCCTAAACCCTGAGAATCAGCAAAGCGACTTCGAATGCTATACTTTCCTGTTGTTTGTTTGGATTTAGTTAGGTAACGCAACACCACAAGCCGTTTGCACTCTCCTCACTCCTCATCTTACACACAACTTAACCACCAGCAACCACAGTTTGCTCATTAATATTCACGAGCGCATTGTATCCTTAACAGTGCACAGGGCGAGCGTCCAATCACGTGCCTCGGGAGGGTCAAACGATCCGAATGATCATGACATAAGCTGAATCCAATAATGAGCTCTTTTTCCACTAATGATAAAGTTGACATTCGATTGGTTATTCTGCCCTGGGGAAGACTGTTAACAGTGTAATCTCTGCTCTGATTCGCCGGCTCTGTCAACGGTCTGGTCTGGAGAAGGGAGACCTGGTTAGCATTAATGGTCTATTATGGTTTTGTGTGGAATCGTTTTTTGCAACAAGTCAAGTGACATCTGATGATCTTTAAAGTTTAGATAGTGATGGTGATGTGTCGCACTAATGAATACATTTGAGAACCTCCTCTCGTCGTACAAAAATTTACATATTGGTTTTCCATCCAGTGCAATGAGCTCCAGGCAACAGTATATCTGCCGATATATAATTTCCCTCTGTCTGTGGTCTTGTCAGGAGTAGAGACCTGGTTAGCATAAACAATATATCATAGTTCACTGTGGAATCGTTTTTGGTGACAAATTAAGTGACATATGATGATCGCGAATATAGCGATGGTGATGTGTCGATACAAATTAATATATTTGAGAACCTCCTCTAGTCTCAAACATCAATTGGTCGTCAGAAGAAACAACAGACCAACAGAACAGTATTGGGTATTAGGGTAGCAAACATTTGTCTTGTATTGTTCCAGAATAGTACACATCCAGTACATCCAGATACATGGTTGTATTCACAATGGCATAGGAAATCCTGTGAGTCATAAAGTGGCTTCATTGGCTGTAGAATAAGTTATGTTGATTAGATTTGGATGTTAAATAACCACACAACAGAATAGTTGAAGAGGTGAATAACGCGAATGCGAAAATGAGCCAACCAGGTGAGAAAGTCCATTTCAATTTCACAGCGACTTGAGGTTCAGCCAAAGTGGGAAATGGTTCTGGTTATTAATGCAGCTTCACAAATCCCTGCCCAGAAAAATAGACATACAAGTTTGCCATCCAGTGCAATGAGCTTCAGGCAATAGCACATCTGACGAATATAATTTCCTTCCCCCTCTTCCAGGGACCGAACGAGCCCATACCACAGGAGTTTCTTCCCCCGCTAAGAGGCTAGTTTCTGGGGTTAGGCAGCCAGCCGGCCACACTCTGCTCCAGCCAGAGTGTCCGCAGGGTAGATTCAGTCAATCGCACATCGCTTGCCTGCTCTCTCTCCTCCTCTCTCCTCTCTCCTCTCTCCTCTCTCCTCTCTCCTCTCTCCTCTCTCCTCTCTCCTCTCTCCCTTCGTGTCAGAGACAAGGAGAACAGACATGTTTTTTGTTGGTCCTTTTGTGTGTGAGGGCTAAGATTGACCCTGAAATTGTGTGTATTTTGCCTTTCAATAGAAACATACCACTTTATACCTCACATTCTGCACTTTGGATTATGTTGTTGTGTGTGTGTGTGTGTAAGCAGAGATTGTGGCGCGTGTGTGTATAAGTTCAAATGCACAAAGTGCATCTTCATATGGGGATGCAGGATGAGGACCGTTTAGCGTCCCCAGCGTTTGGAAAGGTACTGGTTTTGATCCCCAATGTCTGCAGTGATGGCTGAGCGGTTAGCGGCACTGAGCAATAAGCCTCTCCTCTCTCCTGTCTCCTCTCTCTTACCCCTCCTCTCCCCTCTCACTTTGCCGTCTCTTCTTCCTGCCAAAGCTCCAACTGTGTTTCAGCGTTGTCTCTTAACCTTTTAGTACAAAATACATCAAATCGAATCAACAAATATATGTGCACACACAGAGATCTACACACACACACATACACACACACACACGCACACAATCATAGATGTAATGATAGTATATGTTTGATGAATGGAGATGAGTTATAATCTCTGCAGGTCATTCTATTAACTTGCTCCCGTGGAGTTCCTAGGGGTGTTTGTGTGTGTGTGTGTGTGTGTGTGTGATTGTGTCGTTTTCAGTGCAGTGAGTGCATTCGAGAGTATCTGTATGCATCTCTGTATCTCTGATTATGTGCTTATGTGCTTGTGTGTTCGTGTCGGTGGGTGTGAGCGTGGGTTTAGCTCGTGTGTGTGTGTGTGTGTGTGTGCCTGCGTCGGTTCCAATGTGCACGCGTGTACGTTTGTCTCTATGCGCGTTTGTGTGTGGATGATGTGTGCATCGCGTGTGCTCGTGTTGTCGTCCACCCATGAGTGATGTGTGTGTTTGTGTGTGTGTGTGTGTGTGTTCTGGAGCGGCGCTAACGGTTCGGGGATGGGATGCGATCACTTTCAACCCGGCTCCAACTCGCAACATCGGTCCCCTTGTAGCTCCCATTTCAGAGCTTGTATAGTGTGGAACTGAACTGAACGCTGAGTTCATGGTTCTGTGCAGCAGGAGGCCCAGCCAGACCTGTTGGCCTCCACGTCCATGGGTTCCTTTCTTTCAGTCCTGCTTGTTTTCCATGCGGGGAGAAAAGCCCGGAGGACGAAACGGATCAGAAGGCGGAAAATGACACAGTTACGAGGCAACATGGCGGTCGTGTGTGTGTGTGTGTGTGTGTGTGTATGTGTGTGATGTCCTGATTAGCCGTGTTTATATTTAGATGGATAAAAACAGGCCCCTTGAGATATAGGCACGCCTACATTCTGCAAACCACACACACACACACACACACACACACACACACACACACACACACACACACACACACACACACACACACACACACACACACACACACACACACACACACACACACACACACACACACACGGACGGACGCGCACACACATGTACCCGGACACACACACACGGATGCACCCACACGCGCACATATACACACACACACACCTTAGGATTGCTTCCATACATCAAGCCTGTTCCAGGACAGGTAAAGGTAGAGAGTGATGTCATCATAAACTCACATGCACACACACACACACACACACACACACACACACACACACACACACACACACACAACTCTCACAGTGCAAGACTAATACTGGCCTCAAGAAATCGTCTGTGAACCTGCAAACTCAATGAAAGGTGTATCACCCAGGCAGTGTGTATGTGTGTGAGTGTGTGTGTGTGTGTGTGTGTGTGTGTGTGTGTGTGTGTATGTCTGTGTGCAATGGTGTGTGTGGCGGGATGGCCTTAAGCCCTGTGTTCCTCCAGAGTCACTCTGAAGAGACAAATCCTCAGGCTTTGCAGAGTCACACACTCTTACACCTACTGATACAACACAAACACACACACACACACACATACACACACACACACACACACACACACACAGGCGCATAGACACACACACAGGCGCATAGACACACACACAGGCACAAAAACACATAGAGATACAGACACTACTCACAAACATAAAATAAACATAAACTCACATTTCACCATTGGTTCTCTATCCCACACACTCTGAGATACACCTGCGTTTTTTTAAATTGTTATCTCAATGTCCTCCTCTCTCTCTCTCACTCGTGCTCTCTCTCTCTCACTCATGCTCTCTTTGTCTCTCTATCGACAGAAGCAGCTGCATTGTGATGCCCTATTCTTTTCATAATGTGTTGTTGATGTAGTACTTGTGTCTATTTCTGAGTTTGTTCGCCGCTGTTTATTTTCCTCTGCTGAAAAGTGTTTTCTTTACTCCCTTGATGATGCTATTACCCTGTTTTCCCACTATCTTCTTTCTCTCTCTCTCTCTGTCTCTCTCTCTCTTTCTCCCTCTCTCCCTGCCTCTATCCATCCTGCTGTGTCGCTCATTGTGTATTTTAAGTCTGCAGTTTTTTCATGCAAAACAAAACCTTTCTCGTCTGAAAAATGTTGACACACATGAACACACACACACACGTACAACTTTAAAGCTTATCTGTGGCCTTGTTTTTAGTATGTTCTATCAGTTTATGCCAATGTCGATGTTGTTTCATGTCCAATTTCGGATAAACATGCTAAAAACATGCCGATACTTAAACATTGCCTCCTGAAAAGATGAATTGAGTATTTTATTTGTGAATGAAATCATACCGTTCTTTAATGTGCAAATACACATTTAAATGCTGTCATTTGATATGATAACATGCATTTTATGTGGGTTCCAGTGAGACCCTTACGAGCCAGATCAATACCACATATGTACATCACATAAACTGTCATTTTATTTTCTATATTGGCAGGCAGGCAGAGGATCTCCCCATAATAACATTTTGGATCCCACAAGGTTCTGTTGATTCTTTCTTATTTTATTGCATTTTGTATATAGGATAGATCTATTAGATAGACATGCATAGAAATATCCCTGTCTCCTCTTTTAACTGCGGACTTGATGGCCTATTCTATTAAAAATAGCTCTGAATATTGCAAGTAGAACCATAAATTAAATCATTCTTCATTTCTCAATCGCCCACAGCTTACCACCTTGGTCTACCACTTTTTTTGTGTTTTCTCTTGCATACTCACAATAACTATTAAACAATATTTTAACACCAACAATAACAACAGTGCCATCTTGCTGGCACAGCTAAAGGAATTTTTATGAGTCACATGTGCCACTCGCTGCTCGTGTGTGTGTGTGTGTGTGTGTGTGTGTGTGTGTGTGTGTGTGTGTGTGTGTGTGTGTGTGTGTGTGTGTGTGTGTGTGTGTGTGTGTGTGTGTGTGTGTGTGTGTGTGTGTGTGTGTGTACTTGAAGACAGATGCACGGCCATGTTTATCAGCAGTGTTGGAGCGCAACACGCTTGTAAAAGCTCGCCGAGTGCGTGGCGTCTTCTGATTGGCTTAATGTCATCACAGCTGGCGCGTTGTCTTGGCTTCCGTCTTCGTTGTTCTCTGTTCCTTTGTGTGTTTGTTTTTCGTCCTGGTTTTCTTACTTGTGTTCCTTCTCTGTGTCTCAGGTGGTGCTTTGTTTGACAAACTCTTTGAATTGTTATCATTTAGATCACTCCGAGATTTGTGCCCGTAACTGCAACGGCAACAAACTGATAATATTATATTTTCATTATTGATAATATATTTATCATATTCCTTAGATAGCCAGTTAGTTGGTAGCCTAGATTCACAGAATCTCTTGTCACACTTTAGTTGTACAAGATGGCCTGGAGGAAGAGGCTAACAATTTGGGCAGGCCAATCGGGTAGCCCTTGAGCAGTGATTGGTTGGATTGGTTCGAAGGGTGGAACAGGCACCTCAGTGGACCAATGGCTGGCTGAAAACACGAATCCGATGGAAAACGGAAGTGAGGGAGCTAGACCTGTAAAAACAACATATTGGGTTGACAAGTTGATTTGTCAGTTAGATAATTAGATAGAAAGACAGACAGATAGACGATAGGTTGTTTGCAGTCACGTAACATCCATGTCACACACACTTAAGATAGAGCGTGAAATGGAGAATGTCAAGCAGCAGTACCAGATTTTCAAGCCACTGTCTGAAAAAATAAAACATTATGATTTATCAAAAGATATGAACGATTTAAACGCTATCGAGTCAGTAGACATGGTAAATTACCTTATAGCCCACTACAGAGCTTGTTCTACACCAGAAATCAACTGAAAGATGCAACCAGAAGCAGACACAGAGGGACATTATAGTTTAGGTACCGGTGTTTGTAAAACTCCCCCTACCCTAATTAAATGTTTTTTAAATAAATGTGTTATTCTCTCTCTCGAATCTCTACCTTGATCCGTGGTTGTTTTATTATTGTTTTAACTTTCACGCCAATGAAGCGTTTTGAATATGCATTTGAAAGAGTGAGACACACAGAGAGAATTAAATTATTGGAGTTGATTGAGTACAGTTCTGTTACCGTGACGTCCATAACAACATGGAGGGTGTTTTTAGCTGGCTCCCAGACAGGTGCTCCTGCCTAGCAGAACACCTGATGGGGCTGTTACCACGGACACAGACTGACGCCCCCTGGGGCCATGTGCATAAGACGTGAGGACTTCATGCACAAATACCTCTGAACGCATGCAATACGTAGATTTGCCTGTCTGTGTCTGCGTGTGTGTGTGTGTGTACGGTGCACAAAATATTTGCACCAGGGTCATTCATAATAGTTGTATGCTGCTGCAGTGAGAACCAACCCCCTGCCCTCCATCTCATGTTCTCCATCTGGTGTGACATCGTCTGCCAACAACCTATTAGATAGAAAGCTAGTTTGCTAGTGAGTCAGTTCGTTAAGACCTTTGGTAGTAAAGTGTTTACATCAGAGCCAGCAATGTAGAGACCCATAGCTGTGTGTCACCATGGGGTGAACATCACGCCGCAGGTCTTAGGATAGGATCCGCTACATCTGTGTGCCATTAGCTTTGAAGCTGAAATCCCCCCCCCCCCCCCCCCCCCCCCCACACACACACACATACACGCACACACACTGCTGGCCTCATTAAAAATATACTGTAGCCTAAAACTCATTAACTTCTCTCTCTCTCTCTCTCGCTCTCCTTCAACTCTTGTATTATTTGACCTTCCTACAGCACTATTATGGGAATAATATACATTTGACCATGCTCATATAGTGTAATGAACGGGTCTAGATTATTTGAGGTGCAACTCTGAAATTTTCCTGTGACATATTGACAAGAGGATGAAGCTATATTTCTTAATGAATTGGTTTGCAGTCGAGGAATTGCAGTGTGTGAGTGTAAGCGTGCATGTTTTTGAGAGAGAGCGAGAGAGAGAGAGAGAGAGAGAGAGAGAGAGAGAGAGAGAGAGAGAGAGAGAGAGAGAGAGAGAGAGAGAGAGAGAGAGAGAGAGAGAGAGAGAGAGAGAGAGAGAGAGAGAGAGAGAGAGAGAGAGAGAGAGAGAGAGAGAGAGAGAGAGAGAGAGAGAGAGAGAGAGAGAGAGAGAGAGAGAGATGCCTCAAGTCTCAAGTAGCACTATTTCTGTTTCATTTAATAGGCTCAAACCATCCATATGTTGTGTGTGTGTGTGTGTATGCAAAGTGGGAGTGCTGTCGTGGGAGTTATATAGATGGATGGCCCGTAGGTGCTTTGATTAATGAAGCATTTCTCAAACGCCCTATTTTGTCAGATATTCCTAGTCACGGACATAACCGAAATCACATCTATCTACAATACAACTTCAATCATCATACCGCTGGGGTTTTGTTCTTATTGATAACCGTGGCCCTATTATGTAACATGCACTTATCATTTCCATACTGTAATTCTTAAGGGAAGGAACTGTGTGTGCGTGTGTGTATCAGACACGCACACATGCACACACACAGACACAAACATGCACGAAGACACAGGTGAGATACAGAGAAGCACTAAGAAAAAGTAAAGAACGACAGAAAAAGAGAGAGAGATGGAAACAGAAAGAGAGTGAGACGGAGAATGGTAATTTCATTGCTTTGTTGTTTTTATTGTTTCTCACTACGTTGTTTCATTATTATTGCTTTGGCAATATTGTTCAACTTTCACGCCAATAAAGCATTTTAAATATGAATTTGAAAGAGTGAGAGACACAGAGAGAGAGAGCGCACTTTTGAATTGAATTATTGGAGTTGATTGAGCACAGTTCTGTTACCGTGACGTCCATAACAAAATGGAGGGTGTTTTTAGCTGGCTCCCAGACAGGTGCTCCTGCCTAGCAGAACACCTGATGGGTCTGTTACCACGGATACAGACTGACACAATACCC
Organism: Lota lota; assembly: GCA_026745465.1. Classification (NCBI taxonomy): domain Eukaryota; kingdom Metazoa; phylum Chordata; class Actinopteri; order Gadiformes; family Lotidae; genus Lota; species Lota lota. The sequence goes on along the minus strand of JACYXH010000007.1, from coordinate 958,752 downwards.
CCTGGGGCCATGCGTGTATGATGTCATGGGTTCATGCACAAATACCTCTGAGTACATGCAATACGTAGGTTGACGTGTGTGTGTGTGTGTGTGTGTGTGTGTGTGTGCACGAGTGTGTGACTTGATATGTCTTCCCTTGAGTACTTGCAAAGCATGGATTGTATGTGTGTGTGTGCTCATGCGTTTTCCCCTTACTCCATGCAGGGTTTGCATGAATGTGTGTGTGGAGATGTGTGCGTGCGGCGATGTGTGCGTGCGGCGTGTGTGTGTCTTTTCATGTGAATATGGAATGAAAAATACACTCATGATACAGTTATATTTATGTCAACAATCCACAGCCAATTAAAAAAAGATATAGTAGGTTTGTGATTTCTCTCTTGGTGTGTGTGTGTGTGTGTGTGTGTGTGTGTGTGTCTGTGTGCAAATTGCAAGTGTGTGAGAGCTACCGCTACAATGGATTACAGTCCCATTCACAAAATCAGTTGCCCATCTACACATAGACCTCAGACAACAGGGGGGGATCGAACCCAGTACCTTCCACCTGGGAGTCGAACACCCTAGCCAAACCCCCCCCCCCCCCCCCCCCCCCCCCCCCCCCCCCCCCCCCCCCCCACACACAATTAGTCTGGTATGTCTAACAGTGTAGTAAATAAATGGCAGTGGCCGTGGCGGGGGTGGTGGCGGGGGTTGGTGGCGGCGGCGGTGGCGGGGGTGGCCATGGTGGCGGCGGCGGTGGTGGTGGTGGGGGTGGTGGCGGCGGCGGTGGAGGGGGTGGTGGCGGCGGCGGTGGAGGGGGGTGGTGGCGGCGGTGGTGGGGGTGGTGGCGGCGGCGGTTGCGGCGGTGGTGGCGGCGGCGGCGGCGGCGGTGTCTGATGTTCAGCGCACCGGGGCTCAAACCGACGGAGCCGTTTTCCCTCCACAGCGCATCATCACCTGCCGCCGAGAGGCGAAGGACAAACGTTAAAGCAGAGTGCATCTCTCTCTGAGAGAGAGAGAGAGAGAGAGAGAGAGAGAGAGAGAGAGAGAGAGAGAGAGAGAGAGAGAGAGAGAGAGAGAGAGAGAGAGAGAGAGGAGGAGAAATGTGGCGCCGAGACCAGGAGCCGGGGACCAATGGAGTGTGAAAAACAGACGGTGTGGAAGATAGGGAGGTATGCACCAATGAGTCTGGAGGAGTTGTGTGTCGGGGGGAGGGGGGCGGGGGGCATGAAAATAACCTGGAGGGGGGGGGGGGGGGGTATCAGACGTGTCGCTG